>JAUZNJ010085898.1:0-50205 GCA_034780135.1 Jordanella pulchra
TTGCTGCAGTTGGTCAGGTCTAGGTTCAGCAACATTGTGCCCAAAGAATGAGGTCAGCTGACTACCTGAATATACTGCATGACCAGGTTATTCCATCAATGGATTTTGTCTTCCCAAATGGAACGGGCATATTACAAGACGACAATGCCAGGATTCATCAGGCTCAAATTGTGAAAGATTGGTTCAGGGAGCATGAGACATGTTTTTCACACTTGGATTTGCCACCACAGAGTCCAGAGCTCAACCCCGTTGAGAATCTTTGGGATGTGCTGGAGAAGGCTTTGCGCAGTGGTCAGACTCTCCCATCATTAATACAAGATCAACATGCAACACTGGATGGAAATAAATCTTGTGACACTGCAGAAGCTTATTGAAACAATGCCACAGTGATTGCGGCTGTAATCAAAGCTAAAGGCGGTCCAACAAAATATTAGAGTGTGACCAATTTTTTGGTGGCGACTTTTTTTTTTTGGCCAGGCAGTGGCCTGCAAATAAATCAATTGTTAATATTGATTTATTTGCATACATATAGAAACTGTATGCAGAAGGTGTTTTTTATTTATGGTATTTACTTTTTATATTTGCTTATATTTTATTTACCTGTTTTTTTGTTTGTTTTTTTTTACATTTGTAATGTTTTTTTTACGTATGCAAGCCTGCCAGGGAAGTTAGGGGAATATGCAGAAGTGTACTTAGGATATGCCCCATCTATATACTTCAGCATGTCATTGGCCAGAGGTAAAAACTTGCTGTGTAGAAAATTTATGAACTTGAAAGGAATAAATTCAGACTTACCTCTCCTCTTATTGTACTATCAGATGCAGGAAAAACAGGATAGGAACAAGATAAGGTTTAATGTATTTAACCTTCACAGCCTGATAAACATGACCACAGAGGACAAGAGAGACAATGGGTAGCTACAAAGTTACTGAAAGATGAAAAAAGTTTGATTTCCGTGTTTCACTAAATCAAATAAATTTCACACATTTGTTTCGAAGGAAAGAAAAACTTACTATGGTTTAAAGTAAAGGCTCTTGCTCCACAAACCATTACCGACATAGTTTATTATATTTAGCATTCTGCTCTAAAGATGGTTTTAAATTGCATAAATGTTTTCTAAGAAGAATTCCTTAAGTAACAATGAATAACTTAAATTGTCATAGTTATTTTTCCTATTTATTTATTCTGCTATAGTTATTCACCTGCTGCAGCACGACAATACAGCTACACCCCCCCCCCCCCCATTACCACCACCACCACACTCTAATAGGATTGTGTGGGATTTCACCTTCCTCATTGCTCCTTCCATCTTCTACAGCCTCAAGCCTGCTGGCACAGGCTGATAAAAAACCATGCCCGCCTAACACCTAAGTGCAAGCTAATATTAGCATTTATTTTGCAACACTGTTTAAAAATACAATACAAACCCACATACATTTTTTTTCCAGTTTATATATTTGTTTGTTGGTAGATTTGTTGCATTGCTTTGCAGCAGAGGGTGGTTTGGGTCTCATGGCGCTCCCACATTGCCTGCTGATAAGGGGGAGACTTCACTGTACATAAATTGCAAAGGCGGTAGCTATGCCGCACGACTGAACCCCCCCTAACACATCAACGCAGGCGGTGTTTATTTCTGGTGATATTTTTTTCTCCGGATCTTATCCATATTAGTTTTACTGTAGACTATCAGTTTCATGAGATATTCATCTAATTAAATAATGTCCCACCACTTAGTAAGTTTACTTGCAAAGTGAGGGTACTCAGCAATGAAGCAAAGCGGATGTTTAATCCTGCAATTAATGGCAGGACGGGCTTGTACCCGTGGGTATAGCTTACAAAAACACAAACAGCAACAAAAACAAAATGAAGCAGCATCATACATAGACCACAAAATTAGCACATACATTTGCATGTGAATTATGTTTAAGGAAGTTTGCGGATTAATGTTTTATGTATTTATTTTTTTGCTTTTATAATGCATGCAATCTTTTGTTATTAGGTTATGGTTTCAAATAAAGTAGGATGTTTGCACAAAACCAGATGAGCAGTGCCTTGTAAAAGTATTTATACCTCTTGAGCTTTCACGTACTTAGAAACCCCACCCTATTTAGTGGGATTATAACTGATTTTAACTCATAAAGAACAGTATAACTGCAACTGGAAGGGAAAACTACATGGTCTTCAAGTGTGTTTGAAAGATAAATATCTGTAAAATATAGCCTACACAGATTTAGTATTCTTCCTCAATTCTTTGTTAAACCATCTCATGGTTTTAAATATGAAGAAATGCGAATTCTGCCTGTTTGTATTGCAAAATATCCCAGGCTCAGTCACATTGTATTTAAACTATTTTTGCTTCAGATATAGACCCCTTCTCTGTCCCTTCTACAGGAAATATCACATCTCAGCCAGAGAGACGCTAATTAGGTGACTTCTGCTAATAATTGATTGCACCGTTTATGTGTATCAAAGGAAGCATAGTAGACATACTGTATGTTACATGCACATAATCAGCCTTTTTTAGACTTTTATTTGTAAAAGGCATTCATTTTTCAGCTTCATGGGTACCATATGTGCTATTTCATTATGGTAATCAAATTCCATATATAGAAAAATAAGACTATCAAAAACTTAAGAAACATTGAATATAAAACTTCAGGGCTTAGCAGTTTTACAAAGTACAGTATTTTCTCACATGTTTATATTCCAAATGAATCTCCAAAGCAAACAATATCTGAGTTTTAAAATGAAAAGGAACATTTAAAATATGTTCTATCTGATATTAGATAGAGTTGCAGAAAACCAAATGGATTGATTGATTATATGAATTTAGAATGAATAGTCCATTGGTGGCATATTAAAGTGTAGACAGATTTGTTTTTCTATTGTGCTTAGAAAATTAGCTCTGTTCAGTCAAAACATTTTTTAAGAATGATGTTAAGTATAGGCTGCCCATAGAGAGGAGCAGGAGGAGCTGTTTCTTGTTTCAGTTTAAAGCTGCAGCCATTATTGTTTTGGGTGTTCTGCCTCACTTCCACTATAACTATCCAGCACTTTTCTTTTTTTAGTAATCAGGGCTGCAGTCTCGCTCCACATCTGCCGGCTCCCTAATGAAAAAGAACAACTTGTAGAGACCATGTGGAGGCTGTGATGTTTTGAACATGCCTGCACACAGACATGCTGAAAACAAAATAACGAACTGATGTCTGATGCCACATAATCAGTCAAATGGGCTCTGTTTTATTATTCCTTTAAATCCATATCTGATATGTTATTTTGGCTGCTACACAAATTAAACACCAGGAGCATAAAATGTAATCAACAAACTGTTGGCAGACAAAATGGCTGACCTCAACCAAAAGAAAGGAAGCATTGTGTTGGAGGAGCAAATGAGGCAAGTGATGATGAGAGAGTAAATTAGAAGCTGTCGATACTGTGAGACACTTCTATCAGAGCCAAGGCTGTTGGCGAGGAAGGCAGATATGCAGCTGGTCAGGGTAACAAAGGGCCCGTTTGGTGTATAGCTCCATTAAGACACTGGGTCTTGTCAGCTCTGCCTGGATGATGCCCCATTCTGCTCCACAAGGCATGGACTCATGTATCACTTTGGATTTAAGGTGAACTGAAGGAAGGTGCAAAAGGCAGAGATTGAGACCGCTCGACTGAGCATCCGTGGCATAATGTTACCAGCCCAGGGGGTGGAACTTTACCTCAACCATAAATTGATGGTCTCCTGCCATGAAGAGTGAGGGTGGTTGCTCTAGCTCCCCAAGGGCACCCTCATGATGAGGTGAAAGCTTATCTCTTTGGAGCAGTGAGAAGTGCTGCTGCAGTACAATATAGGGGCAGATGTTTTCATTCACAATTTCTATGAAACGCAAACAGTTTAGTCTTGCGAAAAGGACAAAAGTATAAACAGTGATTTGCATATATGCCAAAATAGCCATAGATGACTGCAGTCATTGCAAAAAACAAAGACCGTATATGACATTGATACCGGGTTTCAATTTTCAGCAGTAAAATAAATTATTTGAAGAAGTAAGTATTTCAGAAAAGGGATAATGGTCACAAAATGTTAAAGATTAAGCCCCTGTTATACCAAAATGTGGGATTTACTGTGGGTGACAAAATTTAAATTTTGCACATTTTTAAACTAAAACAAACCATATAAATGTAATGATGTTGTGTATTTTGTGTAGAAGTATCCAGCATTCTGCCTATAGTTTTACCTCTATTAGTTTTTATTTTCTGTTTTGTGTGGCTATTTTAATTTGGAGACATTAGCTAAATTTAGCTGTGGGAATATTGTACGTCATTCAGAGCCCCTCAACTATTACTATCCAAACACATTACAACCAAGTTGTGGTCTAATCCAGTTTTATCTGATGGATCAACACAAACCTTCACAGCATTGTGAAGCAGAAGAGGAAAGGTATGTGGTTTACTTAATAATTGGCAATAATTGCAGATGTATTTAATCACCTCATCAATTTCACATTTTTTCACTGATTTAACTTCGACATGGAGAGCAGGGTTCTGCAAATTTAGTCTTCAGGAGCTACAATTCTGCATTTTTTATGTCAATTGTCTAAATTAGCCCTTGAGGATGATTTTACATATCTACACATTTTTTGGAATTTTCATTTGTAAGATAACTTACAAACTGTTTTATTGAGCTTGATAAATGTTTACTATTGTGTGGTGTTGGTAGAAACAGTGTTTCTTAGTTTCCACGTTGGAAAATGTAAAATGTTTTAATTTGATAACATTCGCAAGGGACTATATAAGGTTATACAGGTTATTTTATACTTTCTCTGACAAAGCAAGGAACAATCTAGATTAACCTAACCTCTTATTGAATACGACTTAATTTAATTTCTTCCTCTGTTTTTTTTAATACACAAATGAGTAGAAAAACAAAAGAAGAAAAACTTACACAGTAAAGCTCACATTTGGTTTAACAGGAGCCTTGTAACAGCTGAAGACATTAAATTTTAAACGCTGGTAACTGAGAATAATCTTAAAAGTGATTTGCAATACACATACAGTAAGCTAACTGACCCATAGTATTTTGCAGATACAATTTATACATTTACTGCACAGAGGTAGAGATTGTGCTGAAGAGGTTTCTTAATGATTTTTTATTTATTTATTTTTTTATTTTTGCCACTGCAATGTTCACAAAATAGTAGAGAGCAATATAGGATTTTGGACATAGATATTTGAAGTTGAAGCATGCATTCTGCCTTGCTCATTCTTTGCAGTACATTTGCTGTTATGTTTACACATTATTGCAATCGCTCATATTGTAAGATGTTGAGAGTATTTTCTGCAGACAAACTGTATGGGTTCTTTCTAGATTGTCACTTTCCTTTGTTGGTTTAAACAAAAGTGCTGTTTGGTTTTCTGTCCCTTATTCGATTTATTAGGGTGTGTTGCTCCCATTATGCTGGGAGTCTGTGTCTTATATCCTCTAATAAGGATGACCAATCACAGGGGCAAGCAGCAGCGCCCCACTTTTTGGCCTCCACTTAATTTAATTACATCAAATTAGCAGGGCAGGGAAAGAAGGGGATGAGGGAGAGGATTAATCCTTTGCAGCTTATATAGGCAGGTTGGACACTGTCAGCTGTCCTGTGTGGAATTACTGCTTAAGGATTGTCTTCATTAGAAAGGAGCTTAAGGTTCATGGGTCACTAGATATTGTTAAAATAATACTGTAGAAACAGGCTAATTACTCTAGCCTAAAGAGTAGGGTTAACTGCTTTTAAATACTTTTGTTTTGTACAGAAGCTTAATTTTCCTTTTTTCTCTCCCTAATGCTGCTTTTTCTTCAGTTGGGAGGTAAACTTGGTTTAAGTATTGAATGTTTTGCTTCAGATGACACATTTGCTCTTAAAGTACAGTTATTATAAAAAATATATATTAAGGACAGAATAAGTTAGAGAATGAAATCATGTTTTCCTCTTGAACAACAGATATTGAGTGATGCATCAATATTTATTTTTTCTTTTTTGATCAAAACCTATTCCTCCAATTCCTATTTTCTTATTTTACTTTCTATAGCTTTATAATTAAAAGGGATAGTTGATTCAATCCACAAATGCGTATACACTTGAAATCCTTTTATTTGTTATACACACACATACCCCACCCAATGATGGTTACTTTTTTCTCTGGCGAGGACAACACAGCCTGATGAGAAATATTAGTAATAGAAGTCAAATCTCTGACTATGTTCCTATGTTTTTGTTTGTTTTTTTTTTTTTTTTTTTTTTTTTTTTTTTTTTTTTTTTTTTTTTTTTTTTTGCTATTTTATGTCCAGCAAATGAGTGGTTACAGTTCTTTGAATCACAGTTTAACATTGATGATTGATTTTGTGAAAAATATTGAAATAGAGATGTGAGATGTTAAAAGGAAATAAGAGTTTAGTGTGAAAGTGCGGAATCATGTAGGGCATATTTTCTGTTATTCTCTTTCCACATCAGGTCATGTGGCTTGTTGTCAAAATGTCAAAAAAATACAAATAAATCAAAGAAAAAAGAAACTGATGATTAGTAAGGCCAGGAAAAACCTCTTTGGTGCATCTTTTGTGATACAATCAAAGTCGAGGGCCAGTAGTGTAGATTTGTCTCTTTTGCTTAATTGGTTTAATGAACTGTATGAGTCTTAGTTTCTCTTTTGTATTAAATGTCAATATGTCAACAATGAACATGAAATAGCAGACAATCTTTCCTCTGTGGTGACTAAGCTGTTCTATCGACTCAATAATTGTTTTTCTAATTGATAAAAGTATAGCTTAGTCACCTAAAGGGACATTCTGTTATCTAAAAAGTTGATTAGAAAAATGTGGAGTAAATCAAATAAAGATTTTGTCTATATTTCATATTAGTGTAAGCCTGAAAGCAGATTTTCGGCAAGTTTTAATTCCTTTTTTAGCATATATACACATCTGAAATTATTAATGAATGTCTAATTTAATTTTTACGTAATATTTAATATGTTTATGAAATAAACTTGTTCTTAAATGACTTTGTTGTCATATTCCACAGGTTTCTCATAATTTGTCTGTGATGAAACCCTTTTTTTTCTATGCCTGCTGGTTCTACTCTTTCTATCCCATTATAAGGACAGCAGTTGTTTGTGCTTGGAAAGGATTAAGACAAGTCAACAACCCATAGTGTTTTTAGTCTCCCTAAGGGCTGCTCATACAGAACAGGAGGTTGAGAATAGCTTTTTTTTCTGCGCTCAATGCTGCAGAGCCAGGTTAAAATAGTTGAAAGCAACTCTCTGCACCACAATGAAACAATGAACCAATATAGAAATAGAGATTGGATTGGGCGGTTGTCACTGAGATCTAACTGTATTCAGTGTACTCTGTTGTTGTGGTACACCTCCCCTCTATTCTATTTCTTCTATATAACCATTTCATATTGGTGATTTATACAGTTGAATTTCTTGTTATTTATGGTTGCATAAAAATAAGAATTTGTTAGGACCAAAATTAATCAGTGTAAACCAGTCAGTTCTACATATGAGCTGAATATTCACTGCAATTTTTAAGTCCTATGAAAATTGTTGAACCACTGTTCCTCTTACGTCTCACCATCTTCCCTGTTACACAACATTTTCCAAACCTTGAGCCTGAAAACGGATTGATATTTTTGGTAGAATCTTCTTAAGGAAAAGATGAGAATTATGTTCTTTTGATAAGGATTAAAAATATTTTTTTTTTTTTGAGCTTTTTACGGCACTAGTGGCTCGTTTTTCTGATAGTAGGCTGACAGGAAAGGGGGTATGAGAGAGGGGGAGAGACATGCGGGAAAGGACCACAAGCTGGATTCGAACCTGGGTTGCCCGTGTTGAGGACTAAAGCCTCCATACATGGGTCGTGCGCGCTAACCCCTGCGCCACCTGCACGCCCAGGATCAAAAATATTCTAATCATATCAGCCTAATTTGAAAGTGACAGAAATCAAAATATATTACAAGATTCAAGCCAGATTGTATCTAACAAAACCATGTTTCAGTAATGAAAGGGCTACAATGACATACAGAGCATAACCTAAAGTGTGCAAATAAAACAAAATTACCACTAAGTTGAGGTGCATCAATTTGCGTTTTCCATTGCTTTGACCAACTTTTGTTACTTTGAGGTCTGACTTGCATTTCTGATTTCACCCGAGTCCGATAATTTTTTATAATTCTCTAGAACATAAAAGATAGAAAACCTTCTTGACGTTTTTTTAATCTAGTAGTTTTGGATACACCAGAAAACAAAGAAATATAAAAAAAATCCTATATATGCATCATAGTATATGTCTTTGTTTATTCTAATTAAACTGATCTGAAATAAAGGGCATCGGAGTACATACTGGTTGTGTGCTTATGGAGTGAAAATTGTGTGGGGTGGGGGATGAAGTATTGATGCATTTCATGAACTGCTTTTATGCAATTGAATTGCTGCTCAGAGATGACAGCATATTTAATGGCAATAAGCTTAATCTGCTGATTGATCTATGCATCTTCATAAACAGATTTCACCACAGGTCAAAGACGTATGTACCATGTTCCACCGCTTCACCTTAATGTAGTTTTCGAATGAACAACAACATGACTCGTAGACAAAATACTCTACCATGTGGAAAAATATGTTAATTTACAAAAGTCACAAAGTTACCTCAAGCTAACAGTGCATTTTTTTCTAAATTGATTCATATGTGTGAACTTAGGGGTTGAATACAAGCACAATTCAGCTTCAAGGACACAGTGACTACAAAGGTACATAGATTGGAGCCTTCCTTTTTCATGACATAGTCACATGTGGTCATGCCTAGAGTGAAAGAAATAAGCTATTTTCTTTTTGCTTGAGGGAATTACATCAAAGTCAAATTGCCCTACATATCCACAAATGGATTGGTAAGTCTAGGATCTGTGCATGTTTGTGTAAAGTAACCCAGAAATGTGTTTGTAATGTGGAATGCTGTTGTTGTAGGTTTGGAAGTTATATTGGAAAAGGAACAAAAAAAATCTCTTTACTGATTTTGATTTAATGGGTTCTGCCAATACTTTGGAGAAGTAGAGTTCACAGCATGTTGCCAGAACACCAAGCAGCAAGAGGCAAGAAAAGACAACCTTGCCAGCAAAAGGGTTCACAGAAGGATATAATGCTATTAGTTTTGCAGAATTCAGATATGTTTTCTCTGTAGAATAAAACAATAACTAATGCAGCTGAACAGGCAATAGGCAAAATGACTTCATAGTGGTTAGTAGAGGTATATTCACTAATATTAAGGATTTGTAAATTATTTTAATTGATATAACATACTCGATGAAAGTACAGTGATATGTAAAAGCATACATTTTTAAAAAGAGTAAATATTAGCGATATCAAGTTGTCAACAGAAATTTTTAAAAAAGGTAACACCCCCCCACCCCAAACAACAATACAAACAAACAAACAAATAAATACAAAGTGCATGGCTACAGATGCAAAGATATAAAATAAGGCTCGACAATAAATTGTTTTTTATGGATTAATCATTTTTTTTATAAAGATTTGATTTTTTTAAACAGGAAAATTCTCACCAGTCTACTCCCTGGACTTTTGAAATTTTATAACTTTTTGTACTTAAATGTTTACTGTGTGCTACAGTCAGCTGCAAACATTTAAGCAAACTAGCTGCAGTACCAAAAAAAGAAAAAAAAATACATTCAAGTTTTTCCAGCTGGGATTAGAGACTGAGGATGCAATTTTCCCATATTCATCAATGTAAGACTCTAGAAAAATGAATCTTGAATTTTAACTACAACATTGCAGTCTGATGCAGACTCTGAAAACCAAAGATCCATGCTGCCCAGTATCAAATTTTCAGGTAGTTGATTATGTAATAGAGCTGTAATGGTTCTCGGTACATGTGAGCCCATTAACACTCAATGAGCATAATTCAAACGGCTTTTGTGTGTATACAATGATTACTGGTTTTAAACAACGTTTGGCTTTCTGTTTTTCCAGTAAGATATGAGAATCATATTAACACTCATCTCCCTTAACATTTAGTGTAGAGTCTCTGGTAAGCCGGAACTTGCAGCATCCCAATTGTCATGTCTTCTGAAGGTTGTCCTGTTTGGCAATTTGACCTCTTAATCATTGATTGCCAAATGATTGTCAGTGATAAAATAAAGTAAATGAAGATGGGGTATGCAGTGCTAAATAGATTATATTAATTGCCTCCTGATTTTTTTTCCCTTATAGCTCTAAATCTTAAGGAACATTTAATAGAAACAGCTCCTTTACCAGATAACGACAGAGTGTGATATGACAATAGTGTCCTCATAAATTGTGTTAATGATTTCTCAGAAAACTGAAATGGAGATCCAATAGACATCATTAAGCTTCTTTTAATTGTATCCATCCCTCTTGGGTGCATAGACCCAATATAAACTTAAATCATGTTACTCTTAATATAGATATTCTGTCCCCATGCATTTAGCTCTATTTGCAGTGTCAGATAGCCAAACAGGTGCCCTGAATTTTGAAGGAGTTAAATAAATGTGGAGATGTGGAATTAAAATGTAGACCTGATAACTTTTTGTTTTTTTTTTCTTTCTTTTTTTTATTGAGATGCTTTCTAACAATGTTTCCAGAACTCGTTGTGAAAGTCTAAATATAAAGCACAGGCATGAATGTATTATGCTTGATGTGTAACCTCCTCTACAACAAAATAGTTCTGTATTATACTTTTGTTAACCATAGCTGAGCTGGACTAAGTTAAACATCTATAAATATACTCAAATATAAGAGTAGGACACAGCATAGAAATGTATCCTGACCCACTTACACGAAATATAAAATATAAACTGACAAGCAAAGCAGGCAGATTTACTGACTTATTTCTTGCATCTTTTCTAAAAGCAAAATGGTTACTTGACCAACCAGCACCCCATGTGATCACAGATATTCAAAAGTAATTTTTTTTAATTGCTACTACACATTAAAAAATGGGTATTAAAATGTCAGCGTTAACCTATTTTACTCCAAATACAGTATTTTTAACTTGTGTAAATCTGCTGGAGTTAATAGGCAGTGACAAAATTTGACAGCCATGCAATGTAACTTTTACTCTATATTGTTTCAGATACCCACCATTCTCTGAGAGGTATTCCTGATTTGACACTAAAATGACTAAAATTAACTGACACTGGCTATAGAGTAAATTTTACACTAATTTGCAGTGGGACTCTGGAGGTGTTAAAGTAACACTTGTTTTTTTTATATTGTGTATGAACACTAGACATCAGCAGGGAGGAATTGTACATAACAGTTTTTTTCCATTTGAAAATCCTGAATTGAGAACAACTTCCAGGGTCACTGTGACATGTGATTATTAAAATCAGTATAGTTTGTGTTTTAACCTCTGGCTTGCAGCCCTTCCTTAACGGTAAGCTGTGACATTTTTGTATGGTAAAAAAAAGGGTCTCATGGGAATTATCTTGCTTCCTTTAAAAGCAGGACAAGTTTTAAAGTTGATAATTGAAACTGGGGTCATTTTGTTGCAACGCAAGTAAAGGTATTTTAATAGGTCCAAATATACATCTGTGCTCTTATCTTAAGTGGATGTTATATCTGAATTTGTTCTCATTAAGACTCTTCCCATATGTATAGTTTTTTAGATAAGATATCCAACAAACGATTAATGATAACATAAAACTGTCCTTTATGGAGATAGGGGAAAAACAGCTTTGAAAAGCAGTTATCAACGATCGTGCATCTTTAGGATTTCTCTCTAGAGACTCTTGGAAATGATCAAAAATTAATTTCAAATCTCAATCTTATATTCCAGATCTTCCTTTATCTATTTTTGCACCGCCAGTCATTACCGGAATCCATGGCAGCAGATAGAAAGACGACGCAAGTGTTAGGTGCTGTCAGAAAACAGATCTATAATGTCATCTCTCCTTTTCACATTTCCATCACAACTATGTAATTATGATTGGATTCCTCCCCAGTTTCTCGGCAGAGGTGGTAATATGAAGCGCGTTGTGAGGGCTGTTTTGGAGGTTAGAGGAAAGACAGTCTGCAGGCCTGACACTGGCTTGAAAGATACTGTCAAATACATTATTGTGTATTCTCCTGCTCGCACGGCTGTTACATAAAGGAATAGGTTCCTCATGTTTTTCTTTTCTTACAACTGGATAATTATATGATGCATATTAGATAGTTTTCTATTTGCCTGTACTATGAATAAATTTAGACATTAAAAAGTAAACATGAAGGGAACTTGAACACCCAGCCCATGTTTGCTTCTCCACAGTCTAATATCCCACACACCTCTTAGGCCAAATGTATGAGAACTCCTAGAACAGTGCTACATTTTTAATGAAAGCAGAGTGTTTGATCTGCCAATGTTTATCTACTTTGATGTTAACTGACACAGCAGAGAGCGGCCAGATCTCAGTGTAGTCCAACAAGAGGACAGATTAATTCATTATCCTTTAACAGGGGAGGTCTGTGGTTATGGAGTTCATTCTTCAGGCAGGGTCTGAAATCGCTAACACCATTCAATGCATTTAGTTGTAGTTTCCCTACTATAACCTGATGCTGTCATGCCAACTAACAGGGACGTCATTGTAAAATTTGAAGTGAAAGGAAAATTTAGCTTGATGAATTTCTTTTACAAATACAAATCTAAAATATGATTTTTCAATTTTTTTGGCATTTTTACGTTAATGCTCAAAAGGGTAAACACGTTTCACCTTTAAATGATTTAATGCTACTACAGACACTAGCTGCTTCGCAGCTCCTGAAAAATACTACTTCGTTCCTACTCTTTGAAAAAGTATTTAAAGTTTTTATTGACAATTATGTTAATGCATATTATTAGTTATATCAGTCAGTAAGGCTGTGTCTGTGTTTTTATTTATGCTTCAGACAAAAGTACCCTAACATCACTTCCAAAATATTTTTAGTCTTGCATCAGTATACAGCAATACAGCAGATGCATTTTCTTTTCTTTTTGGTTGAATGTATCTATCTTGTTGTTTAATCTCTAAAATTAAAATTGAAAATATAATTATTTAATAATTACTTTCATCCAGAATGGTTTAGTACTGTCTGTAGCCTAAAAAAACAAACAAAAAAATATTTGTAAAAATAAATGTTGCTCAAATCATTCCTGAAGTTAAATCCTAACAAACAACTAAAAACTGATTAAAGTAAACAGAGAGTTTGGAGGACAACATATGAGGAAGATTTGAATAAAATAAATCTGGTTTGAATGTTATTGAATATTTATATATTCAAGATACTGCCATAGTAATTCATAGATATCTAAAAAAAAATTTCTGTTAATGTGACAAATAACACGTATGTCTCATAAAAAACAGCAGCAGACATTTCTAGTATTAATAGCCTTTGCCCCTGTGTGATCAAAGGCTTCCATTGATCCTAACAGACCTTTGTCCTGCCTGTGCAAATCTGCTTCTAGTTTGTCTAGATCAGATCTAAGTGAAGTGAATGACTTATGATCAGTGCCCCTCTCTACACGACTGTAGTGCATAAAATAATACTGGTGTAGAGTAAAATATTTTCTTCTTAAATAAACAATAAACCACTTAGTCACCTAAAAGTGAACTTTATTGCAATTTAGTTTATTCAGGTTGCAGGTGTAGTTTCAGATCTTTGAGTATGAAATATCTATTTTCTTTAAAAAAACAAAACAAAAAAAAAACTCTACCTAATAACTTATGCTTATGTTGAGTGAAGCTAATTAAGGGACAGCAGTTGCTAAGAGACACTGAAATCAGGCACCTGCTAAATTATTAAAGCAGCTGCAGTTCTAGGTTCAGCAGAAGCACAACAACCTCAACTGTTGGATTTATCCTTTTATTTTCACCATCAACAACTATCAGAGCTATGTCCTCATTACTGGAATACAGCTGTGTCAAGACTGTTGCATTGGAGAGAGTGGTGGCGCCCATTGCAACACATTTATGTTACCTTGTGCTGCTCTGTGACAGTATGGATGAGCCTGGGCAATTCAGCCAGCTGGAGGCAGCAGCTCGGGGGGTTACTAAAGCCACTGAGAACATGGCAGCAGTGGTCTCTAGGTATGTACCGTCTGCTCAGAATCCAGTGCTGATTGGAATACACAGGTGTGTAATTAAATAAATATCTGGCCCTTCAACATTTTAGGTTAATTAGTAAGACAGAGGATGAGGTTCTGCACATGGAGATGTCCTCCTTGCTGGAGCCATTCAGTGTATCTGGTCACCATGTCCTGCTGGCGGCTCAGAAACTCAGCATCCAGCCTAATTTACCTGAGCACAGAGAAGAACTCATCACTGCAACACAGAATGTCTTCCTGGGAGTTGTCAAAGTATTTCATTTAACTACTTATTTTGGGGGAACAGGGTTTCTGTAAATGTAGAACAATCAACTCTGAAACAATATCCCACTTAAACAGATAAATTAAATCTTTTAAAAAATATTTTAGATTTTTAAGCTTAATTCTAAAAGAGAGCTTTAATTTGATGGAGCAGCAAATAAAAACAGCTGTCTCTCTTCAAAAGATAACATCCATACGTTCATCTTCTGCTTATCCATCAGTGTCACAGTGAAACTGGTGCCTTTTTCCAACAATCTATGGTCGAAGGGCAGAGTACACCCTGGGCAGGTAGCCAATCTATTGTGGGGCAGAAATATATAACTATGTACATGCACACACTCACACCTAAGGGCATTTAGAGAAGCAGATTAACCCAAAAGTTGTGTTTTTGGAGGAAGCCGGAGTACCCAGAGAGAACCCACAGACTCATGGGGAGAACATGCAAACTCCATGCAGAAAAACCCTGGGCAGGCTACTGTTTACAGAAAAGTAATAAAATAGTTTTCATATTAGCACAGGCCATGTAGTACACATAAAAAATATGAAAGAGCTCTGGGTAGTTAAAGACCGACTATTTTAGGAAACATGTAAAAACTATGTGAGTCAAAACTGTACTGCAGATAACTTTGGACTGATCCTTCCTTCTACAAATCCTGGAGGCTCCAGCATTTTGTTTTAGGGATGCATTTCTTCACCAAGGATAGTGATATTCTGGGCCGAGTTGATGGAGAAATTGTGTTGAGAATGGCCAAGTCAAAGTATGTTTTATTATTTGTTATAGATTTATTATTGGATTCGTTTTATTATTATTTTTTGTATTTTTCATTTAATTTTTATAATTTTTTAGACTTATGTAATTGCTATGCTTATGCCTCTGTTTTTATATCATTCTGACTTTTTCGAGTGTCAAATCTTTGCTAAACTATGAAATTCTCGACTGAAACTAATCTCTCTGATTGTAGATTCTTTTGGTGGAGGATGGCGCAGTTGTAAGGAAAGTTCTGGCTGCAGCTGATCGGGTTTTACAGTCTCTCACCAAAGTCGGCTCCTCTTTGGATATGAAATCTCTCCTCAAATCCTTCCAAGACTTTTCTGAAACTTTGCTTACCCTCAATGCCCTCACAGTAGACAGGGCCCAATCTTTACAGGATTCCAGACAAACAAAGCAGCTTCTTGACTCTTTGGGAACACTGAGGAAGTGCATCCCCATGCTGCACACAGCGATGTGCACCACCATCAAACACCCAGCTAGTGACCAGGCCCAAGCGGCAAAGAGGTTCATTCTGGACAAGATCCAAACCACTGTTGAAAACATCAGTGCAACTCTCAGTAATGATGACCACAAAGGACCACTGGGACCATATGGCTACTATACTGGGAGGTATAAAGGCCTGTTGCACCTGCTTACTAGTCACTCTAGTTCACAAATTCAGGATAGTGGCTTTGACAGCATGGTTAGAGACATTGTTTTTCACTCAATGGTTTTGGCCAACTCTTCACGAAGAGAGGCTCAGCAAAGACTAATCAGTCATTGTCGTCAAATTCTGCAGTTTTGGTCCGACATAAAGCATATCTTAAAATCCTCTGTGGAAACTGACGATTCTGATCAGGGATTTAATCAGACTTGCCTTTTGTTTGTCCAACAAATACAGATGCTGGACAAAGCATTAAAAAATGCGGTTCTTTATCAAGTCTTGGACACTTTTCATATAGCCTCATGTATAGTTGATGAACTATCAGGCACTATAAAAAGCCTCTTAGCAGCAGATACCATTGAAATTATGGATCTGATGTTTCTCCAGCCAGCAGTAGAGGACTTTATATCATCCACTGATGGGATAATCCAAGTGGCAACCTTTGTCTCAGCGATCACTGAAGATGCAAAGAGCTTAGAGAATGTGGAGAACTCAAAGGTGTGCCTTAAGAGACTAAGAGCTCAGACAGCCTCTCTTTCAATGGAGCTGGGGGACAATTCATGGCAAACCCTTCAAAAGCTTTATGATGTGTGCCTGAAATGGGAGGAGGATGCAAGTCAGCTACATGAGGCTCTAAGCGATGTGATGGATCTAACAGATTTCACAAGTCTTGCTATCACTGAGATGGTTAAAGAGCACCATGGATGTGATGAAGCATTCAGAGAGCAGAGCTATAAGCTATTTGATGAACATGCTACAAATCTCCTTTCACACACAAAGCTAGTGCTTCGGTCAGTGAAAAGGCACCTAGACAGGAGCAACCACCCAATCTACAGGAATGGTCTCCTAGTTTTGCTCAAACAGGCTCAGTCCTCTCAAAGCAAAGTGGGTGAATCGGTCAAAAACATGCTACAAGGCTCCACTCTGAATGTGGAGATGTATCCCACATTTACAAACATTGTTTTAGCAGCTATTGAACATTTTAAGGTGCTTAGGGAAGGACTGGATGGACAGAAACACCCACATCTACTCAGCCCGCTGCGGGAGGCAGCACGCAAACCAGAAATCTCACAGATGTCTTCACCCATCAGAGATATTCGTGGAATAGGCCTGGATCATGTGGCAAGAGACCCTCTTTCTCCTGTTTCTGAAATGATAGTAATAGATTCTCTAACAAAACACGATGAGCTGTTAAACACAGAAAAAGTAGAGGCAGCTCATAAATGCGACAACAATGATTTAAAGAAGACAGCTGTCCAAAATGAACCTAAACTGATCCACATTGACCTTTTACCTCTTCTGTATGAAGTTTTGACTGTGACTAAAGGGAAAGACGTGTCCACTCTCAACCAGGTTTGCACTAGACTCCTTGAGCTGTCAAACTGTTACGTCCAGGCTACAAAAGATGGCTCAGCAATTGTCGACACCGTTGGCTCTGAGATACTGGAGAGCTTTAGATCAGAATTAGTGTCTTTGACGCCTCTATTGGTACAGACAGCACAGGAGACAGCAATGAACGCAGCGATGGGCACTGAAGGTCTGCAAAAGCACAGCGTGCAGTTCTCAGACCTCATAAACAACATCAGAAAGATTTTACTACCTGTAGCTGGACTGTGGTATCATGCTGTGTGTGCTGAACTTCAAAGAAACTTCTTAACTGACACTCACAGTGCGTCACAAAATCTAAATGACGTGATGAGTTTATTCACTCGTGTGGTCCAGTTCCTGACATCATCTGATTTGAAGTCAGCTGACCGCCATGAAACATTCAACGTCTTGAACAACAAGCTGAGCAAAGCCCAGAATAATACAAAGTTTCTAATAGAGGTGTCTTCTTCTTCTGAAAGACGGGTGGATTATCTTGAAGGACTCTGTATCCTTTGGGGTCTCTCTGTTCAAGTTTTATTGAATTCCCTGGATAAGATTCTAGGCACATGTGCCACAATAAACCAGCTGAACCCTCAGAAACGGCTGTTGGCTCTTTCTGAAAGCTCTTTAAGAATCCAAGAGGCTGCAAGACTCACTAGTTTAAACTGCAAAAGCGCTTACAAGTCAAAGCTCCTGGTGAGCTATCAGGATGAACTAAAAACACTGACCGATAATTATTTGGAAGCTTCAGAAGAACTAGAAACAATGCCAAGTCTGAACCAACTTGCAAATTCAGATTTCGTCCAGAGGGAACTCTTTATCAGAATTAGAGTGATTTCTGATCTTTTAGATAAAGAAAATAAGGACTTTGTATCTGCTTTCCAAAATATTGTTGAGCTTACTCATTCTGCCTCTGGACATCTCAGAGGTTCAGAACACGCAGAAGCAACAAAGAAAGAATTTGAAACCTCATCTCAGAAACTTGTTGAAAACGTTCAGTCTGCAGCCAGAAGAGCGGAGGATTCCTTGAACTATGTCCGCGACCCCCGGGCCCGCTCTAACCTGAGGTCTATCACCGATCACCTGCGATTTCAGATTTCAGAAGTAATCAGCAGGGCGAGGCTCTTGGTTGAGACTCAGTGTATTTGTGACACTCTTAGTTTGGATGTGCAGATGCAGTGCTGGTCAGCAAAAGCTCATTACCTTGTGGCAGAGATCATGAAGCAAGATGGGATTCAACATGAAGCTAAGGAGAGCATCAAGGCTGGTTTACAGGGAAGATCATGCTCAGATTTCAACAGAGAAATAGTTATGATGCCATCTAGAGTCAAAGAAGCGGAATTTTCTAATTCATTGGTACCACTGAAGGGAGACAAAGCAGGGACTGCAGATGCAGCTGAAACAAATGTGAGCCTGGCAGCTCTGGCAATAGTACCCAAAGAGGAGAAAAAAGATGTAAGAATTTCGAAAACTATCAAGATTGTCTATTTAAAATCTTCCTTAGTGTTAATGTAAAAACTGAATTCAGGATTTTCTTTACAGTTTGGAGTCACCTCTGCTGCATACAGAGAAGGCATCCCTCTGAGTTACACCTCCATTTTTCTAAAGCAAAAAAATGACCCCTGGGATTCAAAGAACAACAAAATAGTCCAGGTGACGAGAAAGATGGCTGACACAATGAATCACATGACGGAGTACTTAAAGAAGAAAGGCCCGATACTGGTAACGACCAACAGATGCATCTCTTACATCTGTGTTTCAACGACTATTAACCAATTTATTGTATCTCTTTCTCGCCAGAACAAAGATGAATTTGTCAATGCAGCGAAAGATGTGATATTAAACTGTCAGACAGTTACTCAGTTTATCAGAGTAATTGCCAACCTGAGCCTGGACAAACAGTGCACGGTTGAACTTTCCCTCATCATTGAACAGATTCTCACCATCACTAATCAGCTCCACATCATATCCAGGTTAGCAAACTTTTATCATGGAATCTCACATCCATATGTTTTACATAATCAAACAAGATTTGATGTAGTTTGAAGATAAGTTAAATAAAATGATGATTTAATATTTTGATAAAAATGTAATTCAGTGAAGGAAAAAAGTAGATCAAACTAGCATGGTTTCATAGGTCCAACATATGAAATTCTCTTTAAAATCTCCATTTTGTCCTCTTTTTTACTATTCAGAGGTGAACTTGGTGTGTTTTGTATCATTGTCCTGCTGATTAACCCAAGTTATGTCATCTCCTTCAGGGTTTTTCTGGAATACGTGATACTGTGATACTGGTCCCAAAAAAAACGAAGCATCCTCACATTACCATACTATCACCTCTGTATTTAACTGATAATCTTATTCGTTTTTAATATTACTGGTTTTTACCGCAGATATAAAAGAACTAACATCTTCCAAAATCTTCCACTTTTATCTCGCCAGTCTACAGAGCTTTTGGGAATCATTAGAGATTCCTTTACGCTTTTGTCTATCCCAGCATTTCTGCCCTCAGAAACTCTCCCATTAATTCACCTTTACCCAGACTCTAGATCTGCTAAATCATGAAGACTAACCCTAACAGAGATTAAATAAGGTCCAAGTGGATGTTGGTTTTGTTGTTTGTGTGACCTCCTGCATGCAATGTTAATAGACTCTTGGAGTAATTTTGGTTGGACGCCACTCCTGGCAGGACTTCCCTCTGTTATATGTTTAACAGGTATTAAACCCAACTATCTAAAAACAATTTTATGTTTTATTGAAGGGCTGAGAGGGTTTGAGGGTGATTGTCTTTTTTGTATGGGGTAAACAACAAAATAAGGTAATTTAAATTTTAATTTCCCTGAATACATTAACTTATTTTAAACATATGTTTTGTATTTATTCAGGTTATCTTTGTTTGATTATCTAATAGAATAAAATAATGAAAAAAACTATGGAAAAAAAAAAACCTGTCAAGGAGTAAACTGTATATTACACTACAAATGTCAGCGTCAAGATACAGTATTTACTGAACCCTCTGTTTTTTTGTTTTTTTTTTCACATAGTGTAAAAGCTGTCACACCTGGATGCAAATCATCTGATGAGATCCTGGTAAAGAACGCTCAAAATCTTTTTCAGACTGTTCTGAGAGGGCTCCATGCTGCAGAAACAGCCTGCATTACGGTAAATATCATATCATAAATTCACATAATCACACCAACATTCATTTGTTCAGTTCTTTACAAAAATCAATTAAAAAGGATTCTAAAAAAGTAAGCATTTAAACTTGTACATAAATAGTCCATTTTTAATGTTCTGGTCCTTTTGAATGAACACATGTCTTTTGACTTAATCCAGCAAAGCCAGGAATAATACAAACATCATTTAACAATCTTTTCCTTTAGTTTGAATTGCATGATTTAAAGGCACAAAGTGTGTTACTGCCTCTGCCCTGCGTTCTTCTCTTATTATAGTTCTGATGTCCAAAACCCAGCAACTCAATAAAACCATCTCAAAATGTCATTATAACTTTGTAGTCCTTTGACAGATGAGTAGCAGTGAATTTTTTAAAATAAGTGAGCTTCTTGTTGTTGTTGCTTGAAGGAAAATTTCTAAGAATAAAAAGCTTAAAATATTTAGATGAATTATATAGTGAAGAATGATGATAAGACAAAAATAAAAATTTTACGTTTATAGAACTTTCTGTTTAGTTGAGAGATTTCTCTGGAAACTAATAATTCAATTCACAAAAATGCGAAAATAAATTTTTTTTTAAATGTTTTTTGGGTTTTTTTCTGAATGGAGTATGTAAAGTACAGACAACATGCTAGTGATGTCCTATTGGCTACTGACAGCATTCTAGCTAAAATTAGCATTTTGGCTTTTAGTTTTTACACTCATTTTAACATAATGAATGGAGTACAGCTAATGAGCTGCCTTGCTAGCTCATTAGCATTAGCCTTTTCCCTAAAACAAGCTTCTAGCTATTTTTCTTACTTGAATTACGTTTAGTATACTGAATGGAGTATGTTGAGTACAGACAATATGCTAGTGATATCCCATATGCTACCAACAGCATTAATGCGGACATTAGCATTTTGGCTAAATAAATAAATGTTTTGGGGTTTTTTAACTAAAGGGTTTAAGGACTTTTAATCACTGCTTTCAGACATAACGGCAATTGTTTTATGATATGTTCTTTATTTGGTTTCCAGTCTAATTTTTTTTAAATATTATTTCAGGGTCTAAAGCAGCCAGAGCCAAACTCAGACGGTGCAGAAGCCACAGCTTTGTGCTTCCAGTGGAAAAGAAACTTAGA
The DNA here is from genome assembly GCA_034780135.1 of Jordanella pulchra. Taxonomy (NCBI): domain Eukaryota; kingdom Metazoa; phylum Chordata; class Actinopteri; order Cyprinodontiformes; family Cyprinodontidae; genus Jordanella; species Jordanella pulchra. The sequence goes on from JAUZNJ010085898.1 coordinate 21,467, forward strand.
GATCTATCGAGCCCAGCAGACCACCAACCCAGAAACTGATGATCTTGGTTTAAGAAAAACATCATCACACACTTTAGCTCCCAGTCTGGCCCCTCAGGTTATTGTAAAGAGTCCCTTTAAGTAACAGTTCTTCACTTTCATAATAAGTAGAAGTATGGTGGTCAAACTCTATGCCCTTTATCAAAGATCACGATGAAATCAGCCACATGTGTCAAAAAGCTGTCAGAAGGATTAACTCTTTTCTTCCTGTTGGAAAATCCATAGGCTATCAGAAATTTTAAGAGGAAGGAATGTGTATTACTAAGATAAGGATCAATTGATGAAAAAGAATAACAGAACCTCTAATATTTTAATTGATTTACAAGAAACAGAACAGATAGAAAGACTACAAGCTAAAAGGGTAAGCTCAAGTGAAGGGGACTGAGCTTTTAACATACTAATTGCACAGATGAAAAATCCACATTTTAAAAAGGCTTGATGGTTCCCCAAGAGTTTAAAGACTAACTGTACTGATATCATAAGGGGATCTGAGTGTAGAGAAAAAATAAATAAAGTTAAGGTTTCCTGGTTTGGTACCAAACACCTCAAGAAAACCCAGAACTCACGACTTTATTCCTTCTGCCTAGAAGGAAACTTCCGGACTTTGCAAAGTAAGCAGAAGGGTGTTGCTGGAAAAAGATACCTTAGATTCACTCCTGACCAGCTTTCTTCCTAAACTCAACCTTAGATACGTGGAAGACAATGACAGCCTCTTTTCATTCTTCAGTCTCAAAGTTGAGAACCTCAACTGTAGAAAGGCTTTATACTCTTTGATCTGGAATCTGGCACATAGTTAGTTAGCTTGCTCACTTAGCAGGACAACTAATGGGGAAATGTTGGAACAACAATCTAGTAACAATGATTGGAAAGCATTTGGTTTTTACCCAGTTTATTTTATTTCTCAGTTATGTGACTGACGATTTTGGGTGTGGGGAAAAAATGCAAAAACTTGCATAAATATTAAACAAATATGAGAGGAGAGGAACAAAGCCTATATAAAGCAAGCAAGTTTTCTTTTTATTATTATTATTGCTTCAGATTGACCCAGTTGCAGGGGTTCTCAGTCACAGAACACCTGCTACTTATTAGAAGGGACTTCCAAGGAAAGGATTCATTATGGTGAGATGATCGGCAAATCAGAAAAGGACTCATAAGAGAAACTTCCAATGGAGAGCCAATAGTAAAAATAGAGACACAAAGGGTCTTAAACAATTCCTTAATCATAGTGGGAGTCATTTTAAATTCAAGTCAGGTTTGCAAAAAGTATTTTAGAAATAAACCAGCTTGAAAGTTAGTTATGTGATTATTTAAAAGTTTTCTTAATTTCTAGGTTAGCAAATGATCATTTTTAATATTAGCGATACTGTTAAAAATAAAGAAATGCACTGAGAGAAAATTAAAAAAGGTTCATATCTGCTGTCTGTGTTTATCACACAGAGTACTTTTAGCTTAAACAATACATTTATAAAATATTAATAAAGAACCATGCGAATGAAACGCTGCAATACTGTGATCTCATATGTAAAACTACAAACACAGGCAGCTAAAGAAAACACATAAACACAGTATGTCACCGTGAAGAAGAAATATTTCTGCTTGACTTCTTAATTCAATATATCTTTAATAAAACCACTTAAATAATGGGCATGTGTAGTTAAAACCAAAAAGCTGGTGTCACCATACAAACAGAAATAGAAACCTGTTTACATAAAAGTAGTGCTGAGTAAAACCCTCTGTACAAATTATTTAAAAAATGCCCATTCACAATACAAAATATGAAAAACAAAATGGAAACAGGTCATCTTCAAGCAAACAGAAAGCTGCAAACATAACAGAGACAAACTGCTTCATTCAACAACATTCACACGCATAAAAGCTCATATACAAGGCTTTATAAACAAAGCAGGAAAAGTGCAGCACGGGATATATTTATTACATATATACATTTCATTGTAATGCCTTTCAGTTTGTTTTTTTTTACAGAATATACACAAAAAAACTGCTCTCATCCATTTTTTATTTTGTGTTTTTCAGGATATAGAATAAAAGTTTACCTGCTACTCCATAGATGGCCAGAGTGTTTTATCTCTGTAAAATGGCACAGCATCATGGTTTGCAAAAGTACTTGTCCCCCTTGATATACTACAGATTTTGCTTCATTACAACCATATATCTCTGGGATTATTTTGAATTACATACAACAGAAAGCAGTGTAGAAGTGAAGAAGACATCAAACAGCTTTCTAACCATTAATGAAGACTAGTAATGTGGAGTATAATTGTTTTCCTCGGCTAAACTGCAATCAAAAGCACTGCACTTAAAATTTAGTATAACAGGATTTTATGTGAGGGTCCAACACAAAGAGGTAGGGTCGGAGGATTTTGCCAAAAATCAAAACGAAGATTATTTTTCAAAAAATATTAAAATTACGATTTGAAAGCTAGCTTGCACAGATCTGCATGCTAGCTGGAAGTTGCTCTCATTTTTGTGGAAAAGAACCTGTCTTTGAAAATTTCATTTTGTTAAATTTAGAATATATTGCACATGAGATTAATTGCCCAGCCCTAAAAAGTAAAGCAAAATTGTGAAGAGAACGAACCCAAAACTGCAGCTCAGTGTGAAACAGAAGAAAGTTCCAGTGCTTTTCTTTAGCAGGGCTAACAAAGCTGTTTGGTGATCACAGGACGCTGAATGGAGGCTGCTTCCTCCATTCACTGTTGTCCGGCACTGAACCTACAACAAAGGCAAGGTAATCAGAGCTGAAACACGTCGTCAGAATGCAGCCAAGTTTTCCAGGATCCTGCCAATGACTTGTGTTGCTAGGTTTAGATCTGTGCTTCACAGGGTTGGGACGGCCTGGTCAGGTGGTTCTGCAATGGATACAAACACACACTTTTCCACTTTCTTTAATCAGTAAGAAAGGTTTCCTGTGGGTACCAACATCAAATCTAAATAAAATGTAAGGGAGTTTGAAAGTATGTGAAATAATGGAAAAGATACAAGCACATCTGCAAGGTCTGGAAAATGAAATTGAGAACATAATGCCTCATTAAGGCAAGGGAAAAGAAGAGAAAACTAGATCATTTTCTGCTAAGATGATGCAGTAAAACATTACAGCAAAAGTATTAACTGTTTAATAGTTTATAAAGTGTAACACCAGGAAAATAAATCCAATTATTATTTGATAAATATGATGAGTGGATTCTTTTTGATTATCCGGCATAATCAAGTAACTGAGAAATTTGAAAACTCCGCTGGTATAAAAAAAAAAAAACACAAACACAATAAGCTCCCAGTGGTAAGCAATAAATACTGTCAAAATAGGTCTTATAATTAACATGGTCTGCCAGCATGTAGAGCGAATGCTTTTCTCTACAGTAAAACATTTGCACACTAAAAATCCTCAACATCCCACATTTCTATTTTCTGATAAAAAGTAACAAACCCGTACATGAATACTTACAGAAATAAATAGAGCCATGTATTAATAAAATAAAAATATGTGGCAATGTTCAAACCATTTAAAAAAAATGTTGCATTTGTCTTAATTTCAAGGCTGAAATAAAATCTACTGACAGAAAGGAGACGCTGTGGGATCGAAAGTCTTGAAAACATCCTTTAGTGTTCTGTCATCCGTCTCGTCTGGATCTTCCTGTTCTGCTTCTTCTTCTTCTCTGACCTCCTCCTGGTCATTGTGACCCCCCTCCTCCTGCTCCTTGTTTATCTCTGTCTCTTCCTGTGCTCCTGCGGTGCCCTGCCCTCCTTGTTTAGCCTGCCTGGGGTCGGCGTACTGAGGCCTGATCAGTCCAGCCAGCGCCGGGATGGGGAGATTATGGACTGCAGGGGGTTTGACAGGTGAGGCGGGAGGAGGCTCGTTAGGAGAAGTAGGAGGGGTTTGATGCAAGGAGACCTCTGTGCTCTTTACCTCTTCAAGCGAGCCACTCCGCTGGGTTGGTGACAGAGATGGTGCCGTAGAGTTCTCAGTTTTCGACGGTTGTTTCAAAATCCCTGTTTTTTTAGGAGGTTCGAGCTGCTCCTTCCGTGCCGGCTCCGTTTGAGAGCGGGGGTCGTACAGGCTGATGCCCCCGAGGATTGTGGTGGGACTCTCGAGCCCTCCATCAGAGGATGCCAACCGGGGGGCGTACGGCGGCAGCCTCTCAGCTTCCACCTTGCCTTGGGCAGCTTGGGGAGAGGAGTTAGCACTGGACTTCTGGAGTCTGGGGTCCACAGGTGCTCCCACAGAGGAGGGTTCCTTCTGGCCCAGCACCTTGGAGTCAAGACTTCCTTTACGTTTAAGTCTGGGGTCCAGAGATTTCTGCTGCCGTGGATCTATAGGTCTCTCTGTAGAGGATCGGGACTCCATGGATGCGGCGGTGATTCGACCCAACCGTTCCTTCAAACGGGCTGCTACTAGTCTGGGGTCAGAAGGTGAAGGACTGGAACCTATGGAGTGGTCTGGAAGACTCGCTCGGTTCATCTGAGCGTCTGCGATCAGAGGGGGAAGCGGCAGATTGATGGAGTGCTCCTGTTTGGGAACAAGGGAAGGGATGAGGTCCTCAGGTGCCCACACCACTGTATGAGCGAAGGCAGGTCGCTGCAGCAGAATGTCCACCCGGATGTGACTGAACTGCTTTAGCTGACAGCGGGGATCCCGCAGCACCAGACCAGGACTGGTTTCCAGTGGGATAAGAACTGCTCTATCCTTCAGCTCCCTCTCTCCTTCTTCCTCATCCTCTCCTGTCGGAGCCTTTTGTGGAGTCGGATGACTCTGCTGGCGACAAGGATCGGTTGGTCTCACCTTCCTGGGGTCTCTGGGGAGCCTGGATTCAGTGGCAACGTCCAACTCCTTACCGGGATCCGAAAGTCGCTGTCTAGGGTCGCTCTTCATCCTCGGGTCGCCAGACTGGGCTCGTTCTTTCATGAGCCTGGGATCGCCCAGTGCTGGAGCCGCCGAAGCACCGTGGAGAAGCTTCGACTGACTCTGCTGCATCTCATTTTGCTTTTTTAAAGATTTGAGGATGGAGGAGACACAAGAGCTCCCGTCCTCCTCGTCGCTGGAGTACCAGTTTGTTGTTTCATCTGCAGAGAAATATATATTGTTAAAAAACATTCACAACATGTTTCATCTTTTTACATGTCGTCACATGATAACCACTAACTCATTTGACCTATTTTTGCTTAATTAGTTTCATCAGCATCGTAGGGGACAGACTTGCAAAACAGAACTGGAAGAAAATAATCAAGAATCAATCCGGGTTTTTTTTATTTCTACATATATATTTACAAAATTGAAGTCTGAAAGTCTACCTCTACATAAATCCAGTCCCCTTTTGTTTAATTTAATCTCAGTATAAATCAAGCAGTTTTTTGAAGGACTTTAAATTTTGTTAGACAAAATTAGTGAACAAACCTGTTAAAGATCAGGCCTTTTGAATAGTAATCATCATTATAGATTCAGTCTTTATTCCATTTTATTATAGCCCAATTCTAGAAGACTGTTTTTCTGCAACAGACTTTAGACTGCGGGCTAAGCTGACCAGTGGAAAAGGGGGAAAAATGTGTTTTAGTCTCTAGTTTTTCATGCAAAACTGGTAGAGATGTAGAGCAAAAAAAGAAGAATGAGATAAGGTCTGATGATGAGAGCCTGAATAGATATACATAATAGTTTTGATTGAAAGACTTAAAAGAACTTGTATAAAGTTTGGTGCTAGTTCTTCCCATCAAACCTAAACTAAAAACAGCTACACGACATTTAAATCTTTGCTGTGGCTTTCCTAATGCACTGTGATATCTATCACAGTCTATCTCTAATGTCATTAATCATTTTTAATTCTTCTACTCAGCATATTAAACATGTCTCCTTACCCCTGTTTTCGCCCTTATCCGACTGCCCCTCTGCTCTGTGTTGCTCTTTGCTCTGGGACTCCTGCTGCTGCTGTGTCAGATGTAACAAGATGGCCTTCTGCACCGCTGGTGGCAAAGACTGTAACTGTGGCTCGGCACCCATCAGCTGCTGAAGGCTCTGTATGAAGGCCTGACCAGGTTCCACTATATTATTGAAAACAAAGCAACATCATTTCTTAGTAACAAATATATTTAAAAATATATATTTATCTGCTGCTTTCAACAATCCTGACCTCCCTGTTGAGCCGTTGTCTGGTTTTGGAAGAAGCTGCTCAAACAGTCTGCTGGGTTCTGACCAAATGATGAGAAGGATAACATGTTCTGTAACATCTGTAGGTCTGGTGGAAATGGAGGCTTCTGCATATTCATCTGCTGGTTGATAGCGGCTCCATGGAAGGGTGGGGGCGGACCAGAGGGGGGTGGTGGTTGCATTGGAAATCCGTGTGGTGGGTGCTTTCCTGGGGGACTCTGTGGCATAGGTGGGCCAATAACAGCTGATTCAGCTGGAGGAGCTGGAGGAGGAGCTGAAGCCACAGCAGCAGCGCCCTGCATGTCCTCTGAACCTCCACTAAACTGAGCGGCTCCATCCCCCTGGTTCTGGGTATAGTTGGAGCCACTGAAAAATAAAGATGGTTGTTCCAGTCCTGAAATGTTGGAGCTTTTAGATCACGGTGATTAAAGAACATCAGTTACCTCAGAGCGATTTTTTGAGCCAAGTCAACAGTGGGATGAACTTTAATTTCAAACAGAGAGGGAATCTTCTTGCCACACTGACCGGAGGCCCCGTCTGTAGGACTGCTCTGTCCCGGCGTGGGCAGCAACCCCACTCCAGGTGGGGGCTTTGGTAGTGGTGCAATCCCCTGCTTCCTAAGATCCTCCAGCTCCAACTCATCCTCCCGGGCGTTCTCCTCTTCCGTGTTTATTATCTGTCACACGAAACAGAGAGGGGAAGTATTTAAATAATAGATCATTAGTGTTTACATTTCACCTCTGAGATCCAGGAGCAGCTGTGCTTTACCTTATCAAGCAGCTCTTTCGTCACATCATTCAAAGCATCATGGGAGAATTTGCAGTTATCCCCTTGGTAACATTTGGCTCCTGTGTGAAAGAACTTGCAGGGATATTCATGTGCAAACAAAGGTTAAGGAACCTTTTCAGAAAGGTAGTTTGGAAGCTTTGCAAAAATATTTATACACTGTCACCTTTCTTTTTTTAATGCATTAAGACCCCAAAATTCAATTAGCATCATTGACAAAATATTTTCATTTAAGTGTAACTGTGAACTAAAAAAAATACTTTTTTTTTTATTTAAATTATAAAAGGGTTATGAAATAAGAACTGATTCAATAAAATAACCTTTCTTTAATCTGACCTCCAGCACAATCACCTGCCAAAAGTCACCTAATTCACAAATAGACTCTATGTTTGGGTAATTTCATATCAAAACAGTTTTTTTAGACATCAGAGGTATGTTGGGGAACATTAGTGGAAAAAAAGTGGAACCATAAGAAACTTGAACCACAACAAATAAATCAGGGTTATAAAACAGCAGAGAAAAACACTTCCTCCTTCCAATTAGTTCCTACTTTATCTTTATCTTGTAAAATACACGGAGTTTGAGGTTATGATATGAAAAAAACATGGGCAAAGGTTAAGCAACATATAAAAACTTAAATTAAACACTGTATATAAACATAAATAAGAATACTTAGTGAAGGATATTATGCATGTAAATGCAGTGGTCTCCTTTGCTGCAGTATCCCTGCAGGTAAAACTTGCAAAGCTCCTTTTTCTTATCAGGTACAACAAGCTCATGTTCGAATTTGCACTGTTCCCCCTGTGCAAAGAAAAGACAAAATCTCTTCATTATAAGATAATCTGTCATCAGAAGCTGCAGGGCATTGAAGCTGTTATACCTTGATACAGCGACCCTCGAGGAAGTACTTGCAGATGTATCTGCCATTGTGTTCGACTGTATGCTGACTGATGAACTCCTTGCTCATAATTGGCCATTTCTTCTGAAAGCCGGAGGAGCTTTTTCCTTCCTGTGGGAGATAATAGAAATCAATTATTTAATAACAACAAAAATAAAACAGGCTGAATGAATGAGAGGTGTTGTAATAAGATGCAAACTGAGTGTATTTCCAGGGATAGGCAGTACATACTGGTCCCATGTCTTCCATTCCCTGCTCTCCTCCTCGGCCCCGCCCACGTCCTCCCCAGGGTTTGCCCTTTATTTTCTTGTTCTTCATCAGCATCCCTCGCCCTCTTCCTGGTCCGCTCCCTCTGCCTCTTCCTCTCTGTCCGACTGTAGATCAAATTAAAATAGATCTTCAGTAACACTGAAGTAAAAGAAATGTCATGGGAGAAAAAAGCTATGTTGGTATTTAAAAAGGAGTCATACACTGTTGTTGCTTCATGCCTCTCAGGCTTCCTCTGCTCATCTGTTCCTTTGAGTACCGTCCCTTCCCCTGACTGCCATCTTTGGACTGCTGGTACTCTGACATGACATCTTCATAGTCCTCCTCCTCCTCTTCATAGTCGTACTTGTCATCGCTGTAGTCATCGCTGTATTTATCAAAGTCGCTGCTCTTTTGTGGAGACGACTTCTTCGAGTTTCCATGGAGTCCCTTCGAATGCTATCGGTTGAAACAAACATAGTTTTGTTGTTTTGTTTTGTTTTTTTTCTTCCAAAAACATAGTGTTGCTGATGCTGCATCTGGAAATAATGATAAACTTACAAGAGAGGACTGGTTATCAGGCTCCCGACTGTAGCCTTGGCCCTTCCTGCTTTTGGGCCTTTCATAGTCGGAGTCATAGCTGTCGGAGCTGGAGCTGCTGGAGGGAGAATGATGCTAGAGAGAGAACAAAAGGAAACCTGCTTTAGTGGAGTTTAAATCAACCAAAATGGGTCTAATTCATCCAAAAATATTCAGCTGCAGCAGAGCAGTATGAAGGGGTTTATTACTGATTTAGAGAGTTAGAAAAGGTCAACAGAAACAAGTTCTAGATGCTGAAATATTATCTTATCTCATTGGAGACACTGCTGCCTGTCCAGTAGACCATTGTTAATGCCTTTCACAAATAATGCAAGTTTTTTTAATTAACAGAGTGCTATAACCATGTGTATTAATGGAAAGTTTAATGAAAGGAAAAACTGTGGAGGAAAATTTGCATAAATAAGAGGATAAGCACAGCTCTTGGGGAGGGTAAGGAGGCATGGACTGGGTCTTGATTTACTGCTGAATTCAGGACAAAGTACAACTGTCCCCGTTATGCTGTTGAACCAATTATTTTGAGACTCCGACTGATTAAAACCCTAAAAACTCTGAATGGGCTCATACTTCTCCCAAAGCCATGAACATCACTGATGTTTTGCACTTTTCTCCTCCATGTTTTCCCTCCACTAAACTATCATTTATTCTGATCTTAATAGCCATCTTATTTACCATTAACCTTTTCAGAATTACCACTTTTATTAAAGGTGTTGATGACAATCTATATAGACAAGTTTAAATGAGGGTTGAATTACTGAAATAAATGACCTCCTAGATAGATTTCTAAATTATTACGTTTGATCGTCGGTTCTCCCTGAAGTTCATGCTGATAACTCACTCGTTGTCGTTCACGTTTCCTCCTTTTGGACCTCCTCTTTTCCCTTGTTTTTTTGTATCTTTTCCTCGAATGTCTGCGTGCTTTTTCTTCTTTCTCTTTACTTTTCTCCTTTTCTTTTTCCTTTTCTTTCACGTCATCTTTCACCTCAGCGGCCTCTTTGCTCTCCTCTTCAATCTCGATTCCCTCATCGTCTATTTCCCCATCTTCCAGCTCGCCATCCTCCCTATGAGAAAGGAACATTTCAAATTTAATGCTAAGATGAATATTCTTATAGATGATATTATATTTCATTTAGAAAATAGTGAACATCCTAAATAAATTCAGCCTCTAAACACTGGAAGTCTTTCCTACTAATCTTTAACTAAACAAACACATATGTTTGTACTTCTTTCATAAGATACTGTATACCAAAAACAATATGTGATATTTCCTTTCATCTTCATATAGACACATCAAAAATGATGTGATTTTAGGTTCAAGAGGTAGAAAAAACATCACTTATTATTTAGGTGCAGCTTCATATTAACACTATGGATCTCCTTTTAGAGTTTCATGCATTTTCATCACATCTCATTCACTCTAAAGCTAAGATGATGCAGGTGGGAAAGCAGGATAAAAACAATCTGACTTTATAAAGTTCTGCATGTTTTAACCCTGGAGTTACAGGGCAGCTTTTAAAGAGCTAGATTTTGAAGGCTTTGCTAAGACAAAACAGTATTATACGTTTTAGTTATTTCAGCAAGAGGCTTGAACTGAACCTGCTAATTATTGATCTAATACATAAATTCCAAATAACATTTTTTTGTTTTCTTGTTGTTTTTTGTTTTTCTTTTAGAATCAAGTAACATAACCAAACAGAAGTCACCCTTTAACACTGTTGGGGAAACATAATAAATAAAAAAAATAGATGATTATAGGAATAAATTAGGACAACTACTTCACAAATGACTCAAATGAGATAAACAGCACATGATGAGAAGTTTCTGATGCAGTATTTTGAAGGTTTACTCTGTTTAAACCTTAGGAATCTAGTGGGTGTGCTCCTGCACTGAAAAACATAAAATCTAAGTCCACTTCTCTCAAAATAGGTGCATTTTGTGTTCAAGTAAGCATCTATCATCTGCATCTATCATTTTGTGTTGAAGTAAGCAAGCAAGGCAGTTTTCAAATGGAATAAGACATTTAAATTTAAAATAAAAACAAAACAACTGCATCGTCTCATTTCAAGTGCATAAAATCTATCTTAAGGAAAAAAATACTAATTTCACTGGCTAATCATCTACTCATGTTAAGGGCAAAGTCACTTATTTTAAGAAACCTTTGCTTTTTCTAGGTCGTTTTTGCAGTGAAACTGTTTAACTGATTGAACTCTAGATCCAAAAGCTACCAAACAGTAGCACCTTATTAGTCTTAAGAAGTTCATCAAATATGTCTCAATAAAAATGAAATCACACAGTCTAGTGCTCCTGTAACAATTTAAAGGTGCAGGAAATTCAAAACAGGTGGCAACATGCCAAGGTGTTACTATCCTAGTAAATAAACATGTAGGCCAGACTAAGGTTTGCCAAGGGTAATGTAGACAAAGATCGGGACTTCTGGGATAATATTAGAAGTCCTGATAATCTAGAAGCGTCTATGAATTATTTTAAGGCTAAAACAGAGGAGTTTTCCAGAGACTACAGAAAAAAAAGCTTAAATCATTTGTGAAGCAAAGAGCAGGAGGTATCACAGTGTGGGTATGTTTTGCTTCCTGGTCAACTCACCATCATATATAATAATCAATTCTACTTTATTTCACAGGATTAAACACTCATATCATTATATATATAAAGAATTGATGTGCTTCTATTTTAAATTAAATCAATCCATTTAGTTATTTTGTAGTTTTTTTTATGTAAGGTTTTTGTATTGTAAAAATGTCAATTGTCGATGCGTAAACTAAATGGATACTAAATACTAAAATAATTTTATAATCATAAATGAACAATTATATAATAAAAGCAGCAGCATAAATTTGCAAGATCTCACAAGTCAAGAGGTACACAATTTTTTTTTTTTTTTTGCTTTTTTCGGTGGGGCAGAGGGGTTCCTTATCCTTGTTAATTTTTTAAAACATTTACTATGTTTCATTAAAATATAATAGTACATAGATAAAAGCTTGGAGCTTTAGATCAACAGTCAACCTTGCATGAACCCTTCTGAGCAGTTCTGCCAGGTGACCACCAGGGGGAGTGTGGCAGCATGATGGGCGTGGTGCTTACATCATTAGTTATTTGCATAATGTCTTGCAGATGGCAACAACAGATCTATGAATCCCAGCAGCATAAAACAGGACGATGAGGTCTGCAACCTCGCATGGAAATGATAATGAATCATCAGAGTGATTATGGAAAAAAAATATATAGTCTGCTTGCACAGATATGCACCAAAAATGCATGCAAAAAGAATATTTAGAGGGGGAGGAACCTTGGAAATGTCTGCAATAAACATTAACACAAGCATGTAGACCCACAGCACTGAACCGCACAGATGAGCGTATTAAGAATTGCATTAAGAACATTACTCGACCTTTCATCCCCTGCAAGTTCAGAGTCTGTCATGTTTTTGTCAAGAACGGGGGCTGGGGGACTGGAAACAAGGCTCAAAGAAGCCATTTGGAGAGAGATAAAAAGAAAAGAAAAATAACGGATCTGCTTATCCTTCTCTCCGGTATCAAGAGTGAATTATAACACGGTCACTCAAAGGAGACGGCTGGTTTGTGAGAGATGCTGGAAGATTTCAGACTGGAAAAGACTCACGGTGTTACATGTCTCGACAGAGACAGTAAACAGACACTCTCCTCTTTCATACTCAGTGGCGTTTTAACCCTGTGAGCACAACTCGACACCCCGCTTTGCTAATGTCCCGTCGGTTGACAGCAGCCACGGTGAAAATAGAGGAGACGGAGGGAGAAACAGACAGGAATGTAAACCATGTTCGCTGGTTTCAGCATCCTCACAGGCTTTCTCAACAAGGGATATCATCACAAAATGGCTTCTGAGTTATGCTGCACATTCCTTGACAATGACTCCTCCACCAATTTATAGGCTGGAAGGATCTATCTAACCCAGGGATAGAAAACCCCGACCAGCAATTGGTCAGAAATAGCACGGACAAAGAAACCGGCTATTTTGATTGGCTCAAAAAAATGTCACTCGATTTCAGCATATTCATTAAAACAAACGCCTCTTCCGACGCAGATCTTACTGCTGTAGCCGTTTGGTTATACTGCCATAATGTCCCTACACAACATTCAGTATATAAAACACCATATGGATGGTTGTTTTTCTTAATCGCTTTATTAACAACGTCGTATGGTTTCGCTTGTTCCTTGGCGGAGGCGACTAGGATGCAATTACTGAGTGAATCCCCGTTGTACCGCAGGAATGGTACATGGACGTGTCCGCCATATTGTGAGTGGCAAGTTCGCCATGGAAACCAAAGCAAGTATGGTTGGAAACGGGTTTTCGAAATAAAAGAAACATCCATGTTTACCCTGATGCTTTTTATGCGTTGTGTTTTTCTAGATTATGTTCACTTTAGCCTTTATAATAATAATGTTTGACGTGAAATTAATACAAAACAGTACAAAAAGGGATAAAAATGCAGTTAAACTAACAGGGCCTCAAATACTTCACTTCAAAATTTCTACTGAACCGCTGAAACTCTTGAATCTTGTTCTTCGGGTAATAATCATAATGAAATAACATTATTTTTTATGATAAAGGGAGTGTCATATTAATAACAAATGAGCAAAGACAATTCTTTATTCAATACATAAACATTTATAATAACAGCAGCAGCATCAACAACAATAATAATAATAATAATAATAATTAATTTTAGAAAATTAGTAATCACAATAAGCTTGGAACGTTCTCCTGTCCTAATTGTGCGGAACGCCATACATGCGATCCCGAAATTTAACAGCAGGTGTCATAAACAACCTCTAAATTAAGAAAAAGCTTTCTGTTGACGAATTGCTCATGAAGTGTTTCAACAGACTGATATTATTACAAGAAGTTGGTGTATAACTGAATATTAGTTGGTGATTGAACTCAATTGTAAATTTCTCAATTTATACAGCCTGCAAAAGTAGGGAAAGGTTTGTATTGTTTCTTTCATCGAGACTTCAATTTGAAGATATCTCTATTAACCGACGCTGTATTTAATTTTGTTCCTTGTGAGCTGAAGAGAAATGTTAGACTGAGAAATTGCATAAAGTATCTGTGTGGGAGGGATTCTAGCCTCAGCAACCGATGGACGCCTGTACAGCTCAGAGAGGCTGGGTTAAACTTTCCAAGAGGACAGACTGGGGGAAAAAAGTGCATCTCTGTTTCGGACACCTGATGAGCATCGTCTCATATCTTAACACGAGTGGACCGTGACATTTTCTTCAACGGGAATTTTGTTTGAGATAATGAAAAACAGAAGTCGCGTAATTATTTAAAGGGATATTTCATAGGAACTGCAGGTTTTGTTTTTCAGAAATGGCTTTGTCTGTTAGAAGCAGGTGTTTGATTTTGTTGTGTTTGATAACTCTTCGCTACGGCCATGCAGCTCTTCAGGTAAGAGGATTTTTCTCTGATTTATTCACGTTTGAAGAATATGAGCGAATCATATTCAAACAATACATGCCCAGAAACTCAGAGAGGTTGCAGTAAACTTGTAAAAAAGGTGACCTTAACTTGACTTGACTTTCTTGATGCTCTTGGTTGGACTCGTTCCTCTTTAGGGATACTAGAGGAGCTGAATACAAATATATGTCACACTCTTCAGGTTTGTTTTGTTAAAACATTTTTAGTATCATATAGTTTTTTTTTTACTTTACAATTTTGCTGTACTTCTACTGCATAAAATCCCAATTTAATACATTGGAATTTGCAAAGATAAAGTGTGAAAAAACATTAAAATAATTACATTTTGGGGTGAATTTGACTCTAAAAATGAAATAATCCTCATGTTTTATTTTTTAAACAAACAAAAGTTGCTTCTGGATATGAATCTTCCCATGTCTTGTCAGCTGGTGGCACTTCCCTTCGCCCAGAGCAGGTAAAATAAGCACAGGCTAGACTCTGAGTTGCAGTTCTAATGTACTGAGACTAATTGCAATTGTACAAAGTCTTCCATGTGCCAGAGGAGGAATTTATGGTATGCTGCAGAGGGAAATTGTCCCAGTGAGCTTGTGATTAACAGCCATTCTAAAAGGATTAGAGGCACTTTCTTTGAGGAATTCTGTAATGGCTTGGGTTAAGAGCTTTTTCCTCAAAGGGAGCGTGGCACCCTTGCTATTTTTGAGCTGCATGAGCTCCAATGAGTGTGCCCCTTCACTTGCGGTCATGCAAAAGATACCGAAGAACAGCATTTTGGACTAAGTTTCCTTTGACATCTGCCAGGCAGCTTTTGTCCAGCTGTGCCTGCCACTGTGGTTGAGGTAGTGGAAGTGAAAGGAGGTGAGGGAAGTTTGAAACGTGGGGTCTGAAATGAAAACAGATCAAGGCGAGGGTCTAAAAAATGTATCTATTAATATGGTTTTATTTATAAGGAAAACAGATTGTAACCATGAGAAACTGGGTTTAATGTTAAAATAACTTGTTTTCAATGACATCACCCATCACATCTGGATGACGTATTTATTCACCACTCAGGTTTTGCCCCTATTAAACTGAAGTAACCTCTACCCTTGAGCACCCATTGTATTATGAGATCTCCTCCAAACTGCTCTTTGGCTCATGGTCCCTCATGTTTTACCAGCAGTCCTGCATGGATAAGCACCAGGTGGTGGGGGTGCTGCGCCAGATGGAGAAGTTCTTGAAAGGCCAGGAGATCCGGTTTACAGAGGGTCTACGGATAATGAAGTCAAAGCTGGCATCACTTCAGAACTCTGTGTCCAAGTTACCTCAAGCTGATCAGTCGGCTGGTGAGTAAAGAGTCCTCTCTGTAGCAGATAACTGTAAGAAAGTCAGTTTATTTTTTCAATATGTTAAGTGTCCTAGTAAATCTTGGCATTGCAGTAGAGTGAATTAGTATTTATGGTGATACATTATATGATTTGATTTGTAGTAAGGAACAAAGATAAAACCTTGAATTATCTTGTTTTTGGAACATTATATGCTTTCTAATTTCAAATTTTATACAATACACCTTAAATATCTTATTTTTTTTTATAGGTTTTTGTCATAGGACTTGAGGTCACATTATCATTTACAATGCAGTCAATGCTTGTTTTATATCATACCTTTAAAATTAAAAAAATAATATCCCTTTAAAGTTTCCACATTTTACAACCAAAAACTTTCATTTGTTCTATTGAAAGAGTATCTGATAGACCAATGTTGGGTATTGTATAAATGGACAGAGTAACACAAATTCGAAAAGCAGCCAATAAGCTCATGGTAACATGGATGATCTACAGAGATCCACAGCTCTGGAGGAAAATCTGTTGTCTGAGCTATATACAGTATATATTAGCCATCTACTAATCTGATTGAATATTACTGCACTTAGAACTGCTAGTCCTGTGTTTGGATATTTTGAGCTGCTTTAAAATGCATCCTTAAGAAGACACTATCACAATGGGGAGGCTAATATTAAATAGTGACCAAGAAGGATGTCAAAGTGTTTTTTGTTTTTTTTATAATGAGAAATATTAAAGAGACGATAAATGGCTGTTTTTTTCACACTGTGTAACTCATGTGATGCTAAGTACAAGATCGCTCCTCCTATATGTAAATGCAAACCAGTTAAAACACTTTCCACAGACAGGAGGAATTGTAATTGACACTGTCATGTTTACAAAAGCAGGTGAGTGAATAATGCTCTGCTAATGCCTCTAAAAATCCTTGTAGCATTTCACTTCGGGACAAATCGAGACCGCTGATTGGTCAGTTTCTGATGAGCTTCTAAGATTGATTAAATCTTCTCATTTTAATGGGCGAAACCAAAACAGGTTGCATGTCTTAACATTTATGCCTCAATCTTTGTAAATAACCCCCAACTTATCCACTTTTTGCAAACTAAAAAATTAATAAATTAATTAATTAACTGACACTGCTGCATAATTAAAACATTCTTATCACAGTTCTTTATCCAATCTGAGTGAAATGAGCTGCTTTTCAAAAAGAATAGGGACAGCTGGTAGAGACATACTTTAAAGGTTTGTGGGAGTAGGTGCGGCAAAAAGCTGCACAAAGCATCAATGCAGCGAGTTGTATACAAATGCACATCACACTTTGCAGATTTTTACAAATGCAACATCTGTGTTTGTGGTTATACCTTCTCTAGAAGAGAGAAGTGTTAGGGATATGAATGCCTTTACAAGTTAATGCATTCAGGCTATGTTGGAGGTTTCGAGTGAAGGGCAGTGAAATGGAAGAAAATATTTCATGGTATCAGGTTTGCAATATTTTTGGAGCAGCTCCCTTGTCGAAGTTGATCTTCAAACGGGATTCTTACTCAGTGAGTGACAACAGAAAGCCAGACGAAGCTTCCTGGGTTATTGGATAATGGAGTCATTCAGCAGTTCAAGGCTTTCTCAGTTACAGAGCTTGGTACTTGACAGGGGAAGTGGATTTGTGGAATTGTGTTCCTTGGCAGTGGACTCTGGGACAAATTTGTTCATGATGGACCATCCAGCTCATAACTCTCTGAAGAGGGCTGCACAGGACAGGAAGAGGCTGATATTTTGTACATAGCGATAAAACCTCAGACAAATGAAGAGATGGAAAGACACACAAAAAGGCTAAAAATCATACACTTTTTTACACTTACACATTTGTAAGCCAGCTTTATTCTCCCACTGAACTTACTGAGATGCAGAAGGACCCGAACAATAAAACATGTCAGAACTGGACACAAATAATGGCTATCCCTATTCTTTATACTTTAAAATACCTTTTGAAAAAAAGTACAGTTTATCTTCTCCCAGAACATTTTACAAGGTTGGAGCATCTTGAAAGAAAGAGAGAGAGGTCTTTAACTTTATCTAGCAGATCCAGCAGAATCCCGAGACCTCCATTGATAACTATCCATTTGTCTTGTACTGCTTGTCCATCAGGGTTGGGGGGTGTGGGGGTGTGAGGGGTATGTCTACCAGTGTTTCGGCAAATGGTGGGATACACCCTGGACAGGCTGCCACTCTTGCAGAGTATTTTTGCACTGTTCTAAGCTGACTCCACCCTTTTTCTTTAAGATTTAGGTCCTTGGTGATCATCAAAGGAGATGGATTTTTGTCTGGTAAACTGTTTCTTTGTAGCTTTGCTGATATGTTTTTGATCTTTTTGATGCTATGCATGGTCACATGACTCCTAAACCCTTTGGATAACAAAGAAGCCCAGTGGGCATGATGTGCTTTTTCATGTATTAACTATCTAGAATATTTGTTAATATAAAATCTCTCCTCAATAAAGTACACAACCCTGTTAAATTTCCAGGTGAGTTAGTTACTCCATATGTTTCCTCTGAACCAGGTGAGTCCAACCTACACAGTGAATTAGATTGGACTCACCCTTTTCAGTGGCAGGGCAGAACAAATACATGACATAGAGATGACTTGACGGTGTCACATCCTCCACCTCTGGTAGATAGACATCAAATGGTTGTTTTGAAGATTCTGTGACCCCACACCCTACTTTCTACATCTCTTCCCATCTTCCTTGATGATTGTGTGGCAAGTTATAGTCCCTCCCTCATCCAAGCACACAGTTTCTGTCCTTGAAGCTAGAAAGAACCCCTCAGGCTCATTATCTGTGTGTAGTAATAAATTCAGACCCGAGCCTTCAGAGGCCGTAAAGATAGTACCAAGTCAACCGTCTATCACCTAAAGAACATCTCCAGGATTAAATGACTAACATCCCAGATGACGCTTGAAAAACTAACTCATGTATTCATCTTTAGCAAAATTAATTACTGCAATGGGTGCTTTCACAGGTCTGCCAGAAAAAATATCAGACAGCTGCAGTTGATCCAGAATGCTGCTGCCCTTGTCCTCGCAAAACCTAAGAGAATGGAGTACATCATCCCAGTTTTAAAGACCTTACACTGGTTTCCTGTATTTCATAGAATAAACTTTAAAATATTTTTTTTAGTCTATAAATCACCAAAAATCATAATTTACAAACATTACAGACTTGTCATTGTATCAACCACTCCAACCACACATTTAAGTCTTCTCTACAAATCCAGAACCAAACATGGAGAAGCAGCTTTCACTTCTTATGGTCCACTAATCTGGAAAAAAAAAACTCACAGGAAAATGTAAAATCATCTGTCATTCTCCACCACATTGGGAGGTGGCTCCCATTTTGACCTAAGGCTCTAGTTTGCATTCTGCATAGATGTTTCTGTACAAAATACCAGCCACTTGGTTATGGCATTGGACATGTTCCCTTCCTGCTAGCATCTTAAGCATGCTAATGTTAGATGCAGTGTTATTCCTGGGGCATCTTTGAATTGCCTTTACCTAGGATGTTTCCTTGTACTGTAGATCTGGGTTTCTCTTTGTCTGCTGTTCAAGGCCTGTTTACTGTTGTTGACTTAAACAGGAATTGGCAAAGACTAACATTTGGTGAAAGGTTAACTGTCTAAATGCTGTTTTTCTTTTAAATCACGAAAAAGAAAGAAAACAAACATTTAACTACAGAAGGTTAAGTTGGAGGAAGAACAGGAGTCTCATTAAAGCCAAAAAATCTTTTCCAATAACAGTGTTATATAATTTGATTATGCAACTTTCAAGCATAATAACTGAAGTAAATTCGGACATATACGGCTTAACTGACCCATAACAGTGGCGGGCACTGCGCTGATTGACTGTAAATCAGGCATTCTTACATTTGTTTTCTATGAACGATCTATGCTGCCCAGTGACACGTGTATATCCCCAGGCAAGGAATGCCAGAGGATGTTGGGAGGCTTACTCTCCATGTGACCCTTCTTCCTCTCATGCGCTCTTTCTTCCTCCCACAGCTCCGACCACCTGCCCCTCCTTAGAAGCCCCTGCTCATGGAACAAAGTTCGGCTCAAAGCATTTTGTCGGGCATGAAATCCATTTCACTTGCTCGCAGGGGTACCAGCTTCTCGGTTCTTCTACCCGGGTTTGTCGAGACAATGGCACCTGGTCTGGTGTCAGTGCAATTTGTAAAGGTAAGGTACAGTTGATAAACATAATCACATTAGTAGCGAGTACAAAAATGTCATAATATGTTGTGATCTGCCATTTATTCTGACAGTACATTTTTATTGACCATCTCGTTGTTGTCCTAATATATGACTAAAACTATTCTTTTTTAGAGCACTCAGAGAAACTTCAACTCAAAAAAACTAAACAGCTGTTTGCCGATAAAGGAGAAATAAAGTCTTGCTTCAGAGTGACTGGGATTCCTTGGTATTCTGAATGAATCGCTTGTTAAATTGGGATTGAGTGACTGTGAACACAGAATAACACCTGTACTACATTCCACTGAGGGGTACCTTCCCCTGTTGGTTTCTTTTCTTTATTACCAACAGAGCCTGGACTACTGTAAGATAAGCCACTAGGCACCGGCACCCCTCCCTGCTGCTCATGTTTCTGCAATTCTTTGTCAGTGGTCCCATGATGGGGTTAGGGCCAACCATCATAACCAGACTGGAGTCTGATAGCTCAGAAGTATGCCAGGCATGCTACTGATAGTCATTTCTGCCTGAACTGATGGCAAGTGTCTCTAAAATATTTCAAGTATCACACTCAGTTGAACACAATCATAGATTTATTGACTTTACTTGTTAAAACAACATGATGGGGCTTGACTCTACATAGCATAGGATTACAGTTCATATTTTTCTGCTCAGCAGAAAAGCTAAACTTTTTGCTTATTTCTCAAGCATTTACAGAGAGCAAAAAAGAAACCCTAGATACTAAAAAAAGTTTAAAAATATCTGGTGGAGTGCAGCGTGTCTTTTGATGACATGGTCCAGTGGAAACCATCAGAGAAGCCAAATAAATACTAAAGGAACTGCTTGTCATTCGGTTTATAGCTAAAAGGGTTGCAGCGGCTTTGTAGTTTCTCCATCTTTTTATGCGGGGGTATTGAATTTGAACTCACTGCAGGGTGGAGTACTTAAACCTGTAATGAAAAGGGTTTTTGTGTTACATTTTAAAAGATTTTTAGAGTAACCGAAATTTACCCCGGCTTAATACTTAAGTTTGCATTAATAACAATAAGAGATTCATTCTGAGGGAACCACCACTAAATGTGAGTTTGTTGAATTAATCTGAGTCTGTTCATGTTTCTTGGTCTCATTGCAAACAGTACACACAGAATTTTGTTTCATACAAAATGATTTATGCCCCTGACACCCTAAAAGCGTTGCAAGCCTGGAAACAAGTTTTTAACAATTCATCTTTGCAAAACAACTTGATCTCAGTCACATTAATCTACCTTATCTACCTTGCCAGTATGTGACGTGTGAATTTCTCCGCTGTGAGCTCAATAAAACTCATCTAATCTAATCTAATCTAATCTAATCTTAATGACCTTTTTTAATTCATTTCTTGTGACCAATTAACAACTGGTTTTATTTTTAAACTGCAAAATGTTAGAGTTAAATAAAATATCTCTGTTTAGTGGCGATTTTAAAATCAACTCTTTACAGAGCTTCTCCCAGGATTCAGACGTATGTAATGTGTTTGCTTGAAGAGCGGAACAACTCTCAGAGCGGGACAGCGACAGAAAACAAGTTTTATTGAGTGATGTTATTGGATTTATACAGTAACATAGTGAGCTAATGGGTAAAAGTACCAGAGTTGGGCCTGAGAATTCAGCTCTGTCTGCCTCAATCATTGTTGGAAAATAAAGTCTTGTTATTTTTCGTAAGAACTTTTTATTGAACAACCGGCAAAAGACTTCAGCACCATCAGCTTCTAATGTTGATCAGAGGGCCAGGTAGCGCCTGTACCCACCAGCCTTGCTTCCGTCAGTGTGCTCCAGGGCAGCTGTGGCTACAGTTTAGCTTAGTATGTAAATGTGTGGGGGAATGATTAACACTAGCATGAAGTGTCAAAAGATAAAACCACACATTAGCGCTCAATGAATTCAACACTAGTTTGTATTATTAACTTTTGACACTTGACACTGATGTTGGATAAATATTAAACTATCAGGAGTGTTAACTGCTCAGCACTATTAAACATGTTATTTTAACTAAGCAATCTTTTGTGTACCAATATAGATGTTTTAAAATTTCCAAATGGACGCCACTATTCTAACACATGCATATGCTTCAATCAGAACTATACTGATAACTGGTCAACACAAGCTGAGGAGGAGGTAGATAGTATCTAGTTACAGATATTCAGTTGCATTTATTTGAGTGACTTTTAGAAATAAAATATTTGTAAGAGTAGTTACACTTTACCATATTTTTTAGTTTTAATGTAGTAATATTTTTGTGAGATTATTGCAGGTCTTACTTGAGTGATAATTCTAGTTTTCTTAGCCACGAGTAGCTTGAGCTATTTAGAGATCAGAGGATTATACAGTAAACGGGAGACACCGTCACTTAAAAGTTCTTTATCCTCTCCTCACAAATATGCTTTACCTACTGTGATGTTTCATAGGTTCATGTTCATAAAACTGATTAGGAAAAAGTTTTTTAATCATGTTATTAATTATGTAATTTAAAATTATGAAAGCAGATGTCTGATTACATAATTTTAAACTATAAATCTGATTTTTCCAACAATTAGTACTAATTACAACATATTAAGCTATTATACCAAGTTTTTACTTTTACTTGAGTATTTCTGTGGATCGCCACTCTACTTTTACTTGAGTATAAAAAAAATTAAAGTAGTGCTACTCTTACTTGAGTAAAAACGTTTAGGTTCTCTACCCACTTCTACACACAGGTAATCTCGTCTCAGTGAACTTCTTAGCCAATTGTTGCACTGTATTTCATTATGTGATGAGTAATGCATATGCACCACATCTTTCAGATGATTATTTGTGAATTGATCATTTCTAAAACTGTACAGAGTCATTTTCCACCCGACTATGCCCTGCTTTGTGTTGGACTGTCCTGCAAGGTCTCAATGAAATACACTGACGTGTTAGTTCCAGGATAATAAATACTTTTACAAGGCTATGCACATCTGAAATCGTAATCAAGGAGATTTTTTTTTTTTTATTGCCGAACCAGGCTTAATAAAATAAAAAGTTGCATGTTGACACAAGGAGTTCCTATCAATGATGGAAATAAATGACTGAATAATAGTGGAATCAAAAGTTTTCCCCTCTGGAATTCAAGATTGTTATGTAAAACGTTTATATGTTACTAGTGACATTTATGTTGTCACTTCAAAAAACTGAAAAGATGTTTGGTTTATTTTTCATATCTGCAGATATAAGTGAGTGTGTGAGTAATCCCTGCCAAAATGGAGGTACCTGTGTGGAAGGAGTCAACCAGTACAAATGCACCTGCCCCCATAACTGGAGCGGCTCCCACTGCCAGCACCAAACCCAGACTGGTCAGTAACAATATGTGTTGCTTGGTTTATTTGGAGCTGGATGTCAGTCTGCTCCCGCTCCTTAAACCATGTCCCTCTTGATGCAGCACCGCCTGAATGGAGTGTGATGAACGATCCGGCGTTTAGTCGGAGACCTCGCTGTGCCCAAATCAACCAAGCCCAGCACTGCAGCTGTGATGCAGGCTTTCATATGAGTGGCACGTCTGACAACAGCATCTGCCAGGGTGAGCTGTAATGATGGGTTAACTTAATTAATCCCTGTGGGGAAATTCTCCTTTGGCTGGTTATCCTCCAAGGAGTATGAGGTCAGCCATAGAGCAGCTCCCTGTGGCTGTACGGCTCGCTGCAAATCGCAGATGTTGCACAGACTTTACAGCAGAAAAATATCACAGAAGGCCAAAAACCTTTTCTCTTCTGGCTGCAGCAGAGCAATGTGTGAAGCTGGTCTGCACTAAACCAAATAATCCTCTTGAATGGTCACAAGCTGATTAACATACATTTAGGTCAGAGTGTAGTTGTTTATGTCTTTACTTCATTAGTTTTGAAAGTTGATGGGGGTTTTTTTAGGAGTAGCTAAAAAAAAAAGGCTGTGCAACAAGATTTGTGAAGATTAACGTAAACAGTAAAGAGTTTTTCTCTGCAGATGTTAATGAATGTGAAGTTTACCGGTCGGACCAAGGAGGGAAACTCTGCATCCATGAGTGTGTGAACATCCCTGGGTCATACCACTGCTCCTGTCCTGTTGGTTACAAGTTACTTCCAGATGGCCGGACCTGTGAAGGTGAGTGAAAGGGTGGAGCTGAGGACAAAGGCTCATTCACGGGCCTTTGGCTGCAGAAATGCTGCGGTATGCATGTCCACAGAGCCGATAGCTGTGCTTAGACAAGAAGTCCACAACAGAAGCAGAGATGTCTGTCTCATGCCCCCGTTTTGCTTTCATACTTCACCCCTGAAGGTAATGGTGCCTTGCAGCTGGAAAATATGACCTCACATTTTTCCTGCAAAAAGGCATTCAAAAGAAACTAAACTAAAAAAAAACAACCCAAAAAGGCCACAGAACACCAACCCCACCCCAGTGTCCACACCATGAACCAGAGTCGGTCTTTTGCCACTGCTGTTTTGTCTTCCAGATGTGGATGAGTGTTTGAGCCAGAAGCACAACTGTAGCAGAGGGACCTCTTGCATCAACACTGGGGGAGGCTTTCGATGCGTCAACTCTGAGTGTCCCCGTTCCTATGGCAACATCAGCTACGTCAAGACATCTCCTTTGTAGGTGGACACAGCCTAGAAGTACAAAGAAAATCAGTGAAACATAACATCCACAACAGTGACAAAAATGTAAATATTTCAACATCATCAGGGTTTTTTGTATGTAAAATACTTGAACGGAAATTCTGGCTGGGCTTTATATGATCTGGGACTTAAAAAGAAGACACAGACTTTTAAGCCTCCTCTTTAAGGTCAGTTTACGTTATATTTGCTAGAAAAAAACAGAAAGATGTGTAACAAGTTTTTTCTTATTTTTTAGCACTTTCTTTAAAACCAGATGTTTATGCAAAATCTCTAAATGTTATGTTACTGAGTTATGTTTGTTGGTTAGTTTGTCAGTTCTACCCACAAACTTTCTATTAGACATCTTTATTCAAATTTTTAATTTGCATTTTGCTTAAAAAATCAATTGGAAATATTCTTTAGTTTCCATTTTTCTAGTGTTTAGCGCATTTAAACTGTACATCATGTCTACAGCCATTAGTTTGAATCGTTTCTGAATTTAAATTTGTTTTCACATGTTGCATTTTTTTACTGGAGGATCTTCATGATGTAATTATTTTCTGTAAGCTGCACACAAGCACCAAAAAAGTGCAGCATTTTGTGACCTAATGGAGTCTGTCTGATTGAAATATCTTTTTTTTTTTCTACAGTCAGTGTGAGAGAAACCCCTGCCCCATGAACAGCCGCTCCTGCCATCTGGCTCCTAAGACCGTGTCTTTCCACTACCTGTCCCTTCCCTCCAACCTGCAGACTCCTGCCACTCTGTTCCGCATGGCAACCGCAGCCGCCCCCGGCCGCACAGGACCAGACAGCCTGCGCTTCGGTATAGCTGGAGGAAACTCCCGAGGCATCTTTGTCATGCAGCGCTCAGACAGACAGACCGGTGAGCTGATACTGGTGCAGCAGCTCCGTGGTCCTCATGAGGTCAGTGTCGACGTGGAGATGTCCGAATACACTGATCGCAGCTTTCAAGCCAAGCATGTGGCAAAAGTCCACGTTCTAGTTTCACCTTATAATTTCTAAGAGTGAACCTGGAGGAGAAGCACAGCTCAGAGACCTTTCCAGGAACAAGGAATAGCGCACAATAAGCACCAAGGTGAAATTGAAAATGTATAAGCTGTCATAAATCTTTCTAGAATGGTCTAAAAATGATGGCTAGTTGTTGTACAGTGTCTTAAAAAAGTATACATGCATCCCCTGTTGCTGCTTATTTGGTCCAATTAAATGTTTCAGGTCATTAATCATTTTGTGATGTCAGGTTAAAACCCTGTTTTAAATGATGATTTCATTTACTAAGGGAAAAAATCTATCCATCCCTATTTTTCCATCTTTTTTAAATCACAAATCAGCTTTAATTAATCAAAAATTTTGAAGAGCTAGGTTAAATTTTACCAGCTAGTCTCAGGTCTGATAACTGCTGTATAAAAGGACCTGTCACTCAACATTATGCAGGCAAAAGGAAGCAGAATGAAAAGCAACAGGCCCTGTTTTTTAGAAATTCAACGTTAGAAGAGAAAAATAAGTTATCTTGGTGTTTAAAGGTTACAAAGACATTTCTAAGGTTCTAGTCTCGTGCAAATAGAGAAACATGGAATATTGGAGAGCCTATCAAAATTGCGCTTAATGCTCAATGGAAACCCATCCATAAGTATGGGAATGGATAGAAAAAGGCCTCCATTGTGAAGTTGAAATGCCAAAACTACAGCTAGCAAAAATTGATGCTTCTCAAATTTGTCTAACATAACATTAGAAAGTACTGGAAATATTTTGTGAACTGATGAGACAAAAGTATAAGGTTTTGAAAGGTGTGTATTCTGTTACATCTAGTGTAAACCTACCAGAACATCTCAAAGAAAGAACATCATCCTGAGAGTCAGACATGGCGGTTGCATTGTGATAGTCTGGGTGTAATACTCTTTTGCTTTAGGACCTGAATGACTTCCTGTAGTTAACGTAACCAATAATTCTGCTTTCCATGAGAATGCTGAACCATAAGTTCACGCTCAAACATCTGGATTATGCAGCAAGACTGAAATATTACCTGTGGTTTAAAATAACTCAAAGGTTTCAGACAGGTTTAAAAAACCTTCAATGGGGCTAAATGACCAGATTACTCTGGATAGAATTTTTGCTTTAATAAAGAAATCATCGTTTAGGAATATTAGTTTATTTTCTGTCACAAACTATACATTTTCACAGCACCGTAATCCATGTAATATGGGTAAAGAGAATATTTATGTATGTGTAGGAGCTCATACAGAAGCCTGGTAGACAAGGTAGACATCAGTGCTTGTTTGGCTCTAATTTATTGGAAAACATTTTTGGTGGATTTTAAAGTGTAACTAAGATGTTATGTTCAAATTATACCATATACTGTATATTTGTGATTTTTTTTTTTTGTTTCGCAGAAGCTTGCATTTATGTTCATCAAGCAGCAGAAGCATTTATCTCTGTGTCTCATATTCTCTATGTTATGCAGAAATAGTCTGATTTTTTTCCCAGTGCAGTTGGATTGTTGCTGACATGCTACATGAACCTTCAGATATTCTAAATATCGCTAATGTTACTACAATAAAGCCAGTCCAATATTTTAACATGTATTAGCAGTTCCTTTCTTGATGCTAGACAGCAGAATATTAAATCTCCTGGTGGTGGTATTTGTTTCATAATGAGTGAAATGCAAACCCTTGCATAGCTAATGAATGATGGTTGGATGGCTTCTTGATGAAAGGATATAAGTCTAGGGAAGAATATGTTCTCAATAATGGAACCAATTAAGGAAAAAACTCCCTGGTGATACAAGTCAAAGAGAGAAAAAGCCCGTCTGTGACTGTGTTTTTATTTGACTTACGTGTAAAGAACAGCAACTGTCACATCTCAAGAACATATCTCATTGCGTATTTTTATCAGTGAGGAAATAAAAAAAAAACTAAGCTAATGCTCTCCACATGTGTTTTCCCAACTGGCCACACTGTCCTCTTCTTTTGTCTCCATCCAGGGGTTTACGTTGCAATAAAGGGGCCAAGAGAGCTGCATGCTTTCAGAAAATCAAAACACGTGTCCCGGCGTTGCACCCTTCTTCTCAGATGACTACGTGCCTCAGAGACAGTGATAACCAAATTTTAGGATGCTTAGTACTGTTTCAGTCCTGCACTCAAACTGTTTGAAGTTCATGGTTTTAGCTGAAAGGAGAAAAACAGGAGAAAACTGGAACGCTTAGAGCTCTTACAAAGCCTTAAAAAGTTATTCAGGCTCCTTTTTTTCCAAGTCATCACACTACAGCTACGGTGTGTTTCTTTTGTTTTATTTGAATGACCAACACAGGGAAACCTTACACCTTATGTAGTGGAAAAATAAAGATTTTAAATAGCAAATGATGAATGGGGAAGTCATAATTTTTTAATAAAATCCATAATTTGAAGGAATCAAGTGATAGAGAGTAATAAATACAATTAAGTGTTTAAAATGATCTTGCATGATGTCACAGCTAAACAGGACCCGACCAGATGAAGCTACTGTGATGAGAAAAAGCAGTGAGAACACAAAGTTATAAGTGGAACTAAAAAAACACTGTGGAATGGGAGACAGAGAAAGAATAAAGCAGAATGATATAAAGTCGTTCCTATGTCCTCCAGCAGCCTCTGGGTTTAAAAGGAAACTTGACTAAGACATTGCTGATGGAGAGGACGAAATGTTTAAAGGGAATATTCCTTCCACACCAATGAGAATGATCTTTCATTTTACAATGAATTTCTTAATCCTCCTTTGGTCAAATAAGGTCTGTTCATATTTTATTCAAAAATACTATTTATATCAAAAAAAGACACTGAGGCAGACCTCCACCTCCAACCCTAAACATACAACCAGAACTACAAAAGTCGACACATATTCGTGTGTAAGAATGGCCTAGTCAAAGTCCAGACCTGAATCAAAAATTAGCATCTCTTTTAAGACTTAAAGATTGATGTTTGAAGATGCTCCCCATGTTTTCTGGCTGAGTTTGTGGCTCTATTTAGGAATATGAATACTTTTGAAAACACAGTAACACACTGAATAACAACATAATACAGTAAAGAAGGTGCTTTCTTCCACCTTAAACACCTTATCTCTGTATTATAAAAGCAAATGGAAGTATATGTTGGGGGTTATTATTTAGATGTGATACTTTAGGAGAGCTTCCCCGAACTTCATTCAGCATTTTCTGATCATTTTGTCACTTACGGCTTTTTTTTTTTTCTTTGCACATATTCTTATCCAAGCTGAACTCAGCTTAACTGTATTGACTATAGAAGTCAGGCCTTTAAGGTAGCTGTAATCAAACCTTTACTTAAGAAACCATCTCTTGACCCAGATAACTTGGTCAATTATA
>JAUZNJ010085899.1:0-23189 GCA_034780135.1 Jordanella pulchra
CATTCACACCAGTGGCCTGCTGGAGGTCATTTTGTAGGGCTCTGGCAGTACTCCTCCTGCTCCTCCTTGCACAAAGGGGCAGATACCGGTCCTGCTCTCCTGGAGTAACTGCCTGTCTCCTGGAATCTCCTCCATGCTGTTGAGATTGTGATGGGAGACACAGGAAACCTTCTGGCAATAGCACATCAATAGGTCTATTGATGTGCCATTATTTACTGAGCAAAAACTACAAGAGTTTGAAGCAATATCTAAACTATCTATTGGCTTTCTGCTTAAGTTTTCTTTTGTTTGATCATGGCATCTCAGATCTATGTCTGATATCCTATAAAGTTATTTTTATTTTTTCTTTGCATGCTTTCAACTACAATACAATACAAGTATATACATATAGCGATTCTTATTCTTCTTATAAAATATATAATGGTCTGATTTTTTTTCGGTTCAACATTATCAGTGTGGTCTCCTGTTAACTAATATAATTAGTCAAATAACTGAGTTTCCTTTTTCCTAAGCAGTATTAAATCGTATAAAATTGCTTTTACTAGTTGGTAAGCAGGTAACGGATGCCCCTGAGGTTGTTACAAATGAATGCTCAGTAGGTATGAAATGTAATCTGACTGAGGCCAAACCCCTTTTCCTTCAGGACTTAAAGATGTGCATAACCTATCTCATTGCGATTTTTAGCACGTGGTATGGAATATATATTTTTTGACCTTATTTACTCTGTAAGCTATTTGATATGAAATGAAGTTGGATGGTAATTGGCAGTTCAGAATTGGGTGTCATTAATCTAGCATGAATAGACAACCTGGTCACGATGTTGGTGATTTCATCACAGTATCAGCTAATGATGCCATGATAACCTGGTGTGTGCTTATTGGAGCCAACCCTTGCTAAGAAGAGTTTTTTTTTTACCATGCTCTTTTGATTCAGAAATGCCGAGGTCTGATTTTATTGCTGCTTATTCCATAGACGGAAACAAAGTTCACAAGTTGTAAACTTCTATCTCAATTCTTTCAGCGCCTTATTATACCCAATTAATTCTTCTTTCTAATAGATTGTTCTTTTTTTTCTCATTCCAGATCTACACACACCTCAAGTCCTACACTGTCCCCAATGAGCAGCGCTACATCATCCGTATACTGTTTATAGTCCCAGTTTATGCCTTTGACTCTTGGCTCAGTCTCCTTTTCATCAGCAACGACCAGTACTATGTATATTTTGATTCTGTTCGAGACTGTTATGAAGGTATGTATGAGCAACAGTTTGTGATCTGCTTGGTCTTTTTTATTTTTACAGACAGGTGTTTTCCTGCCCTCATAGTTTAGTAGATGCCAAAAACTGAAAGACAATAAAGTGACTAAACTAGTTTTTCTTCTCTTCAGTCTTTCTTTTATATTCGTAGAACTCATTGTAGGAGGTGTATCATTTCTAGGAGGAGAAATGTAATGCATACTATGCTTTTAGTAGTTTTGAGACGGTGTGATTTTTATAACACTGAGATTTTAAAGATCACTGCTGTTCAAATTTAAACAAAAGCAGTTTTTAAGGTTAGATTGTGTAGATTACAAAAAAGGTTGAAGGTTAGTTTTGGAGCTACACCAGAAAAAAACATTAGCTTGTTCATCTAAAGCATAATGAACCTTCTCTAGACTGGATACCATCTGCATTTGCTTCATTTAATCCTTCCTTAAATAGCAACAAAGGATTATGAAGGGATTTTGAAGACTGAGAACCATTAGAAAGGCTTTAGTGTCAAGACTGAAACACCCATTGGCTGATAAAGTAGCTGATTTTAGTTTTTATCTTGTGGAAGTTTATATAAAGTTTTATGACTTTGACAAGAAAGACCCACAGAGCATACAAGTGAAATGATGCAGCAGAAACATATTTGTTGGGCTTAAAAACAAGTCTTTTGTTTTTCAGCTTTCGTTATATACAATTTCCTGAGCCTGTCCTTCGAGTATCTTGGAGGAGAGAGCGCAATCATGTCTGAGATTAGGGGGAAGCCCATACAGTGAGTATGCCTGGTGCTGTTATACAACTAAAAATACACATGTAGGCTACATGCTGAATTATTTAGCTTACAAAACAATATGCCAGTTCAGGACATCTAAATGAATTAGCTCAACTTTGCTATCCTTACATAAGCTGCAATCTGTCTGGAATAAATCAACATTATTGTTACATTCACTGTGAAAACAGGAGTAGTAAACAACTCCCTCAGGTGGCAGTTCTTTTATCTTTCAAAGCTTGAAACAGTCTTTGCTTTCTGGCCAGAGGGCACAAGTTCTTTGCCAGGTTCTCAAGACAAAGCTGACGATAATGATGAGGCCTTTTAAGTGTAAAGACTTTCAGTGTTTATTTAGTCAGAAGCATTTTCTCTTCTTCCTTGTTCCTGTATGAAAATAAATAAATTCACATTCAGTTATCATAAGATTTTGAATATCGTGGATTAGCTAAGGATTAATGTGATGCTGAACCCCAAGTTTATTAGGATTTTAAAAAGCTGTGCTTCAACTGGAAGAACCGTTGTGATGGATTGAAAACCTTTAGAGGTGGAGTCGCTGTGACTCAGTGGAAAAAGCAGTTGTGTTGCAATTTGGGAGTGTGAATGTGACTCATAGTGCAACAGCACTTTGAGTGGTCAGGTTCACTAAAGTGACGCCATACAGTGGCTCTACAAACCTCGGTTAAATGTTAGGTTTTACCTAAACTATGAATATAAATATTTTTGAATGTTTTTTCCATATTTAAAATTTTGACAATTATACCATTGTACAATAAAAAAAAAAGAGGAGAGACTAATGTAGCTTAGATGTGTCTTCATGCTTATCCTATGCTCTGTAATGGCAGCTGTATGAAGCAACATCCCACTCGAAAACCCAGTGCTTATAGGATCTGTTGCATAAATCCCAGAGACAAACATCACCCTTTTCAACGGAATAACATTATCATTTCAGCCTTTTTCCCCTTGTTAAAGCCATCAAACATTTAATCAAAATAAATCCAAGTGCACTTTAGTCACATAAAGGGCAGTTCATAGAGCTGAGGAAAAGGCATAGAACAGCAACTTGGACAATAGTTTTTTCAGACAATTGTACACCTTTTGCTTTGGCTGATTATCGCTATATTGACTAGCCTCTCCTGCGTTCTGTATCATAGTCCTTGTGACATTTTACTGTGCTTTTCCTGCTCTCTAATGAGTGGGTTTCTAATTTAGCATTGCAAAATCAGTCTATTTTGTGCCGTCTACCCAGGTCAAGTTGCTTGTATGGGACATGTTGTCTGGTTGGAATGAGCTACTCCATCGGCTTTTTAAGATTCTGCAAACAGGTAAGCTTCAGTCCTCTCCTCATTGCTCCAGAGATGACCCCCCAACCCAGTCTCTGGAATAAATTTGCTTGCACTGAAAAAGATTTTTTTTTTTTTTAGGGATAAAATTTTCATTACCATATTAAAAAAAGCCTATGCTGTTAATTTGGAGCCTCTAAACTGTTTTTCAATGGACTGTTGGTATAATTGGATGTTCTGTGGGTTTAAAAAACATGGAAAACAAAACAAAAGCAGGTGAGGAAGCGTGAAAGCACCATGATGATGTGCACAGAGAAATGATGCGAACTGTCGGTGCAATGCTCCAACTGCACCTTGGGATGCAGCACAGGCTTCCTCTGTAACACTGATGGATATTGGATCTGAGAGATGTCTTCAGAACAAAATGCAGGGTGAAAAGGAGTGGGGTTTTTTTTTGGTTTATTTTTTTCCCCACAGGCAGATGATAAAGCGTTTGCTTTGACAGGGTTATGTAAACGGGCTTTTAATTGAAAAGCTTACAAATTCCCTCTTGAGGCATAACCGAGAGTGGTAAATGATATTTCTCAAAAGAAATATTAAATGCTTATTTAATGTTATTACATATAGATTACTCAGTTTATTTCTTATTTCTGTAAATTTGCCAGCAAATGTTTAGCTGTTGCTGTTTGAAGCACATTATTCTGCTTTTAAAAGTCGTATTTCTCACAGTTCTTAAGAAATAATGAATTCAGCACATTGTTATTAATAAAAGCTGATTTGCCCGTCGGGATCAACGTGAAAGGACTGCTGAAGGGATTCAGAATAATAATTTTGGCTTATACATTACAGGCGCCCCTGAATTAATTATAACATCACCCAAGTCTATTTAATTTCATTAAAAGTGAAACCTGTACCTTATTGAGTCATTGTATACTGCTTGGTGTATCCCAAGCATTTTTTTCTTGTCATTTTGATGACTATGGTTTACATCTAATGGGAAATCTAAAATCTAGATATCCTGAAAACTGAAATTTTACATTGGACCAATTAAAAGCGAAAAGCACCCTGACAAAAAACTGTTCTGGATGGATAAACGTGAGTCACACAACTGAGCTGACCGTTGTCCAGCATGCTGTGTTTGGCACCTTCCACAGTAGGTTAAAACTGTATCAAATCAGAGTAATGAAAAGTTGAGAGAAAGGAAAAGGTGTACCAGGAAAATGTGCAAAAGCAACAGGAATACATGCAGCAAAACCCGTTTAAGCTTTAAGTGGAGATTCTCAAAGCCTGGACTGCAACCAGAGTCAAACTACACAGATGTATTTAGTAGATGGTGTACAACTGTTGGATTCCTGGTGTTCCTAAACCATAAATCTGATCTTTCGGGAAAAAAAAGTGGCTTTTGTGATTTTTATGGCCCCGTTTTCAGATTAAGTTTTTAGATTAAGTGCATTTCAATTTAAATCAACGTGACAAAATCTGGAAAAATGTGGGATGAGTCATAGGATTTAAATTATTTAACGTCCATTATATAGTTTTCGTTGTTTGTGCTCTTTTTTTAGAACCATGTTTACTGCAAGTGTTTATCTGCTGTGTTTTATCAGATTTGAAGTCTGTGCATCTGTCTATCTGGGACTTTAAAAGCTCCTGTTTCTGTCTGCTTATAGGCTTTTTGATGATGCAGATGCAGCAATTTTCAAAAGATTTATATTTATGTTTTTCTAAACTTTTTTCTTTATTTAGTGTTATCAGATATTCTAACATTTTAATAAAATCTCATATAGCTAATGTGTATTGCACTGAGAGGTTGTAAACTTTCTCCAGAGGCAACCGCTATAAACCAGGAGTCTATATATCAGTACGGCAGAGCTGGGACCTCACCCTGGGGCCAGGCATGGGGGTTAGGGTTTGTTTGCAAGTGCCTGGTGGTCGGGTTGCTCCTTGCAGGACCCAGACAGGCAAAGGCTGAAAGAGTAGCACGATTCCATCCACTTGTGAGCCCACTACCTGCAGAGGAAGCATAAGGAACCAGAACAGAAAGAATCACACAACTTTTAGAGGCAGATGCTTTGGTAACCTGAGCCACAGATGTGAATTGAGTTATTAAAATAGATCATCTGATTATTTTCAGATTTATTGTGACTGACTTTTACTTTAACTGATCTCTTTACACAATTATTTATTAATTTTTTTTTTTTTTTTTTTTACAAAAATTGTTTGTTTACAAAATGCTAGTGATGTTTTTAACACTACGCTCTTGTGATCTGATGGGACCTCTTCTCGGTTTTCTTGAAGACAGGAGGCTAGTCACTTGAACAGTCTGCATATTTGGAGAATGTTTTAGTGTCTGTAGAAGCCAGTTTACCTGTTCAGTTACTGATACAGAAAAGCAGCCTGGAGTTGCTGCAGGCCTGCATAGGTTGCACTTACAAAATTACTTCTCAACATTTCACTGAGGAAGTGTCATTATTGGATGTTGGAGGAATGTGTTATTTTATTGGGCAGAGCGTGGAATCCTGCAGACCATAGTTGTTGCACAAGATCCACATTAAGAAATAATATAATTTAATAAAAGGGAATATTAACAGGATGCCAAACAAACACAGAGTTGCATAGAAGTAGTAGCAACATCTTGGATCAATAACACTGAAGAAAAGTAACCTAAATCTATCGGCTTTACATGTAGAATAATACAGATCTAAAAGTTTCTAATGGACTCAAACATTATCCAGAATTTAACATCCATGATTGATATTGTTTTATTTATTAGTAACGTTGCAATCAAGTTTAGAAACATCAGCAAAATGTGCGAATTGTAGAATCAACTTTTTGTAACATGATTTGTGTTTGAACATGTAATTCTTTGCTTCACTAATGTCTTTTAGAGTGATGTATTCACACTTTATGTTTAGATAATGCCTGTGGGTTCTGAAAACTTTAACCACTTTTGCTTCAGTATGAGGATCTGTTTATGCTGTTTGTGAAGCACAGGAAAGCTGCCATCTAACCGATCAAACAGAAAACACTGTCCCTTTGCTTTCATGGTAGACGGTAGACAGCAGGACACCTTTCCTGCGTGGACATCTTTGATGCATGGCTTCAGGATCCATTCTTTTTGTAAATGAATATTAGAATACCTGAGCAACATTTATTATTTTAAATAAAACATTGTTTAAACAAAGGGCTTTGTTTGGCAAGAAAAGAAACAAACTTTATCTCACTGCCAGGAAGTGACTACAATATAAAAACAGACCTTTATAAGAACATCTTCACTTTTTTTTAACTTTATAACTAGTTGTTTTTTTTTTCATCTGAGAAACCTAAACCATTATGTTTCAATATTACATCATTAATCATCTCTTTATAGCAGCTGTATGGTCTGAAATTATTTTTCAATAGTAAAAGTCTAGACCCAAATTCTATTAAGAAACCTCGACAATGATTACAACTTTTACTCAGAGAGGATCTCTCTGATCTGACTGAGATGGAGCTAAGTTTAGAAGTACAATAACAATAGTAAAATAATAATAGTAATAGTCCAATCAGGTTTAAGGTCCTCAAAGCTGATGGTGATGCATCTAAAAAGACTTGCTTCTGTAATTTCAGATGAATAACATTGAAAAAGCAGATGGCTGTAAAAAAAAAACAATAAAGGAATGGAAATAAAAGTATTCTTTCACTTTGCAGTGGTTGCAATAGCATTTTTCTATTGTGACAGAACCTAATGGAGTTATGTGTTGATACTTTAGGGTACAACAAAAAGTTATAAAATTGTAACCAGCGATATTGTTGCATATATTTATGTAAAGTAAAATCAGCATGTGGTGTTGGTGATATTTAGGAAATGCTCGATGTCATTGAGCAGTCCTGAACCTTTCCCGCTCTCTTTTGATGTGTAAACCAATTCTAATATCTCCGTCCTTGTTGGTTATGCCCTTGCTTGCTGTCTCTTGGAGTGCCACTCTAAACTGTCATGTGTCCTCCAGGCGACTCTCCAGTTCTGCGTTGTCAAGCCCATCATGGCAACCATCACTATCATCCTGCAAGCCTTCGGCAAATATCACGACGGAGATTTTAGGTGAGCGGAGCCTCTATGCATTTTATTTTCTTGTGTATCCTACTGATGCATGTAGATTCCAGAGGGTCCGTTTGCTGCTTCTGTGAACATGAAAACAATTTGGAAGTGGAGATAGGCATATCAGCTCTCTGCAGGAAGCTTGATAAAAATGTCTGAATCGGTCCCAAAGTTGTGGGATCAAACTTTGCAGCTGTGTGCTTTTTTTTTTTTTTTTTTTTTTTTTTTTTTTTTTTTTTTTAGTGACACAAGGATGTAATTACATGGTTTATTTTGAAATTAGAAAGATTGTTTCATTTTATACTTTCACTTGGATATAATTTCATATCAAATAGAAGTATATAATGTATACTTAAAAGAAGTTTAGAAAATGTTTGAATGCTTCTTGTAAAATTGGAGCTATTAACAGAATAAGGATGGAAGTTCATGTATTTATTATTAGCTTATCTAAATTCTTTTTTTGAAATGTATTTTCTGATCCCTTTCAGCTCAGTCTGTCTGAAGAGTCAGCTGTGACACTTGTTTAAAAATCGCATAAAGGAAGCAGACCTCAATGAGTGCTTGACTGAGAAGTTTCCAGTCGGTTTTCTACTTTGCCCTTTCTTTACCGCACCTAAAGAGATGCTTAATTCAATTCCTCCTATTCATCCTAAAATGTAACATCTTCTAGATGTAACGATGAATAGGAGTGCTGCAAACCCATGATGATTCACTCATTGTTTTCTCATGCTTTCAGCCAGCCATGCTCTCTGTTCTCATTGGAGCAGTAAGCACTGTCACAGCTGAATCTTCAGAGAGGTTGTATTGAGGTGCAAAAAGAAACAATCAGATGTAGAAGTCGCCCTGCTCATCTGATGTAGTTATCATCTCTAAGCAAGTGTTAAAAGTTTGGTGCTATCCCACTTCTTCTCAATGCAGTGTTAATGGAGGCTACCTGTACATCACAATCATCTACAACTTCTCAGTAAGCCTGGCTCTCTATGCACTCTTCCTTTTCTACTTCGCCACAAGTGACCTGCTCAGACCGTATGAACCAGTGCTCAAATTTCTCACAATAAAATCTGTCATCTTTTTGTCCTTCTGGCAAGGTGAGTTCAATTTTTTTATTTTTATTTTTTTTTATTTTTACACACAGCTGGTCACAACCAGCAAATAAAGCTGTAATTTAACAGGCAAAATGTGAAACTTCTTATAGGAATGGTTCTCGCTATCCTGGAACGGTGCGGTGTCATTCCCAACGCACTTTTCATCGAGGGACATGAAGTGGGAGCTGGCACAGTCGCAGCCGGATGGCAGAACTTCATCATCTGCATCGAAATGTTCTTTGCTGCCATTGCTCTCAGATATGCCTTTACCTGCACAGTCTACCAGGAGAAGAAAAATGATGTACCAGGTGAGTTCAGTTAAGGAAGCTGTAAAAACACCTCATCTTATCATAAAAACTACTTTTGTCTCAAATGAAGGATATTCATGTGTATTCAGGCTAATTGCTCTTCTCGCTTTCACAATAATGACATTCTTGAAAGTGTTCCTGGTGACATTCGTTTGGCTGTTCTGTTCTACTGGGCTCGTCAAACTGACCTTTAACTCATAACTTGGCCTTTAAACAGTGCTGTAAAGCCGCCGCATTCTCTAAAACCTGCCAGAATAGTTGACATTAACTAAAGCTTTTATTTCTCAATGTCAACAGTTGATGAATGCAGAAACATTTGAAAGATTATTATACCTTGAGGTTTTACTGGTACTTATTTCTTGTTTTTCCACTTTAAGGCTGTGACAAAAGACATTTGATTGCATGCCCTGAGAACATGAAAATACATCAAAGACCATAGATTCTCACAAACATCTTCTATGATCCTAAATTGTATGAAAACGTACATTTCTGCATAAGTTGAGAGGCGTTTCAAATATTCAACACTGCTTGGGTGAATTCCAAATGACTTGTGTGGGTGTTTGTACTGGATATAAAATTGGTTTCAACTAAATGTGCTGGATTATTGAAGAATTATTGAGAGGGGAAAAAAGACTTAATGGGAAATCACTGAGTTTTTGTCCATTCTCCATCTGCGATGCACAATACTGTGGAAATGTTTCAGGAGACTTCAGAAAACTGACTTTCTAAAGGTCGAGGCTGTTGGATGCAAAGGGCTTTGAAGTCTTAAGGCACCACTGTCATTTCATTGTGATTAATATGGGCTCATAGGCTCAAGGTTGTTTTGGAAAATCATTGTCACTCAAAATCCACTGCCTCATTCAGAATTGTAACTTCAGACTTTGTGGTGTGAAAAAGTCATAAATCAGCTCTGAAGCTATGAATGACCTAATCAAGGATGGACAGAAAAACTGGTTGACTCACATTTTCTGTTGAAATGAGTCATTGATGTGGTTTGCTTTGGTGAAAACAAATTTAGATTTAATGGGAAAGATTTGTCAGGTTGTTACTAGTGAATTAAAACTCCAGCATCTGGGATGGCAGATTTGGAAGAATTATGGATTAAGCTGAAAATCTGAGAACCAGTTCTGAAATGGAACCATATTATAACCCTATGCAGGACATGTCCAATTAATATATAATAGAATATATGAAATGCATCCATCTTCATTATAATCCAGTCAACTTCAGTCTTAAATTAGAATTACTGGGTTTTCCACAATGATTTTAATTTTGTTGGGGAGCTGATCAGCAATTTTTTACACTTGTTTTCTATTCCAAGCAGCTAAAACCCTCCTTTCCACGGCATATGTGGAATATTTGTGTTGAAGGATCAGAATTGTCCTTTGCAGTTCATGCTGTAATCATTGCTAGCATGGCGTAAAAGTCACCAAGATGGAATCAGTGTAGCATTGATGCAATGGTTTGTGTTAGAATATTTAATGGCTTTACCTTGTCTAGGTTAGTGACAGACAACAGCCTGTCTTTGATGTTGTAAAACATTGATTCGTTCAGCCCTTGTTATGGGTGACCAAACCGTGTGGAAACTGTGGAACGTGTAGTTTATTTTATTGCCTTGCAATTGTTCACACGCTATTTAACATTTTTGCATCTTCTTATGAGATAACCCCCAAAAAAACATTTTATCAGGATTTTATAGGAAAGTTTAACAGAAAGTAGCTCATTGTAGTGAAGTGGAATATTAGACATTAGACATAAGACATTAGCAAAGTGTGACATGAAAATGATTTCAGGCTTTATCAGTTAATACTTTGTAAAAACATCATTTCATAGCAGTTAGACCTGCATGTCATTTGGGATGGATGGATGGATGGATGGATGGATGGATGGATGGATGGATGGATGGATGGATGGATGGATGGATGGATGGATGGAGAATTTTATACATTCAGATGGGAAACGGCAAACCAGGCCACCAATGGAACGAATGGCACCCCATTGGTAGGGAAGTCCAATCTTCATGTAAATTTAGATTCGCAGGATTGCACTTCCCAAACAGCTTTAAAGCTCAGAGCTTCTCCTTCACTAGCTTTAAATTTAGAAAGGCGTTTGGTTGGAGGATGAAACATTTTTAACCAGTTGTTTTTATTTAACCTTTTTTGGAGTTTCCATGTCCTGAATGATTTGAGAATTCTCTAACCGCAAACAGGACTCATTACTTCATTTTCATTTTTTTTTGTGCTCTTCTTCTATATATTCCAGAGTTGTTGAGGTAGTTGTCACGTGAATAGATTATTGCAACTGAGCCTTGAATGGCTACAGCGCCTGGGTTACCATGGGCTTCTTCCCTGTTTCTCTTACTGAGAATCGATTTAGTAATTGTGTGACTACTTAGGTGAAGTAGTTGCACAGAATCTTATTAGGAGTTATAAAAATAAAGTAGGCTGCATACATCTGATTGATCACTCAAAATGTCCAATTAGAGCAACTGTTTGTGAGTAAAATATATGTAATGTAACGAAATGTAGGAAGTTTAAAGGGGGCATGAATATTGCACATTTGTAATACACAATAACAAAAACATTTGCATTAGACATTGATAAAAAGTAAAAAATAAAATGAACTCCCATGCAAACCATATCAGTTTGGATATTCTCTACAGAGTAAATACTGATATTTTTAAGAAAAATCCCAGTTTTTAAACTAATTTAAACAGAATAATGCTTAAGAAGATACTGGCCTGCATAGCAGAGGCTTTATGGGAGTTAAGAGGAAAGGAAAAAAAAGATATAGCAAATTACCATCCAAGCTGAGTACAACCAAAAAGATACATGAAAGTGAGGCATGGGGCATACAAGATTGACAGGGGATGAAATAAAGGGGAAATCTATCTACTATTCAAGGTGGTAATTATGGAAACTCTTTGAAGGTGTATATTGTTCTCGTAAGGATTACTGTTTTAACTCTATGAACAAGTCGTTATTACTGTCACTGCTAATTGTCAGTTGTATTACAGCTGAGTGGGCTGACATGACAATGAATGTAGGACGTCTCAGAGCAGAGATGGATATTGGGCATGACGGTGTGGAAGAAATGGGCCACTGAGACCAATGAATGCTGTGAAGTCTGGATGGGCCATCAGTCACAGATCAGGAACAAGCAGCTCGGGGGGCCTGAGATGGCCACTGACCGCATGTTAGGACATAAAGCTTTTGATTTTCAAAGCATCCTCTGTAAGGACAAAGAAGAAGTCAGATGAAACAGAAAAACACAGATATAAAAAGGAAATACCCAATTATTGATTTATCTTCGTTTTTATTCATGCAAATGCGTTAGGAATACTGCATAGTAGAACATTTCAAATCAATGTTATAAACAGTAGTTCTCACTTCATATAAAATCATTGGATTAGACTTTATTAAAAAAACACAAATGTCTCTTATTTCACTTTAAAAATTCAAACATTGACTCTGTAAGCTAAAAAATGCTTTATCACATGTGAATCACTGAACAAATATTTAGCATCCTAATCACTTCCTGTTTTACCTCTGCGCTCCATAGAGTTGACCAAACTTCAGGAACCTGTGAACACCTGTTCAACTCTGGACATTAGACTGTTTTCTATATTTAGTTTCTCATTGTGCTCATGTTTTCAGAGCAGACTCCCTGAATCTTTTCTAACGAGAAGGTATAAGATGTGCTATCTTCCTCCTTAAAAGGAGCCATTTGTTTCACAGAGCATCTGATTTCACTGACTGACCTTCGCACTACTTTTTTTTTTTTTTAACATACCCCTCTCAAATCATAATTCTGTTAAAGAATAGAAAGATGCTTGTTATAACCACTGGGTCTGTTACTCTATTGTGCTTAATTAATTATTCAAATGAAGCGCTATTTTAACCATACAGTGACTGATCTGTGGCTGTTTTCAATACTATTGTTCTTGTTTGGTTGTTGCTGTTTGCATTGTCCCACTTCGGTGCACCTCTAATTCACTTTTGCTATTTCCTTCTTCTTCCTTTTTGCCATGCATGTCCTTTTAGTTCAGAGCTGGGTACTTGGAAACCATCGTGATTACTGATGAGACTGAGGCTTACAAAGAAAGTCTAGATTTAAATGTAGAAAAAAAAAAGATTTTATGTGATGGTGTGCTATATTCTGTACCATGGGCTACTACTAATTGTTTAATAAGTATCTGGATTGCAACTTTGAGCGATTTAACTGTCTATATTTTCTGAATTCTGACAAACTGAAGATTTTTTTGATGAGAAAACCTTTTAATGTGTTTTTTTAGATTCCCAGATAGGTTATTTGAAATTGAAATGGAACACATTTTTCAAACCTGTTTTCTACTATCTTACTCTTCACTTTTATTTATTCTCTGTAAACATAACACAGTTCGGTCTATTAAAATGCCTTGCTTTATGCTCTTGTTTCTGCAGAGTCTCTCCCCCCAATGCAAAGCATCTCCAGCGGCTTAAAGGAAACCATAAATCCAGGAGATATGGTGCAGGATGCCATCCACAACTTCTCCCCAGCCTATCAGCAATACACTCAGCAATCCACACAGGAGGTCACACAACCCAGCTCTAATGGAAA
Organism: Jordanella pulchra; assembly: GCA_034780135.1. Taxonomy (NCBI): domain Eukaryota; kingdom Metazoa; phylum Chordata; class Actinopteri; order Cyprinodontiformes; family Cyprinodontidae; genus Jordanella; species Jordanella pulchra. Next base: position 13,362 of record JAUZNJ010085899.1, read on the forward strand.
AGTGGCCATGGGCAGCAAGAGCGCTCGCAAGTCTGACAAAATCATGCTGATTACATCAGATGATGAGTTCTAGGCATTTTTCCTGCAAGAGACCCAGGTGTTGGTGCCCTTCCCACCCTTACCTCTAACCTCCTGGGGAAAGAAAGCTGCATTGCATCACTCACAGAGCTGAGTTAAACAGGCAGATCATTTTCACAAGCAAGTATTTAAGGACATCCTGCTTCTTATCTGAATGATGATTTAATCAAAGGATGTTTTTTTTCAGGTTTTACAAGTTTTTTAAAATTTCCCAGCTGAATCAGCTGAGAACTGGTCTGTCTCCATCTTGCTGTGACGATTTCAAAAATTACATGTCATCTTCACTTCATCACAAGAGTCAGGAGCCACGCTCTCCCTTTAAATCAAGCCTCTAGATTTTCAGCTGCGTCCCTGATGCCGACTTCGTCTCTGCCATCTCGCCACGGCAGCCTCTCTGGCTGTCTGAAGTGTGTTCCCTCTGAATCATGTCAGTTTCAAAGAGCAGATGATTAATATGTGACTCCAGGTGGGAGGCAGGGAAGCAGGCAATGGCTGAGAATGGCACTTCATGGACCGTTACTCGCATCTGCTTGTTTGAAGCATTTGCTGAGTATTCCTCAGCATGGTTTCCTGACAAATGAAAGGCTTTTGTTCAAAGACGCATGAGTTTTAGACCAAGCCATTCAAACTGCAAACTGCACTTCACTATTCTTTGTATCCACCATAGCAGGGGCAAATTAGCTAAACCTGTCTCCTACAAAATAGGAAGTTGGATTTCCTCATTTTTCTCATCATGTTAAAGAGTAGCCCAACTAGATATCCATGTAATGGATGCTACGTTTTTTGTTGTTGTTCTTGTCTTGTTGTTTGTTTTTCTTAAATAGTCTCTATTGTGACTATTTTGTATATAGTTTAATGATTTAATCTCATTGTTAAATGTATCCCATCTTGTTAGGTATAAGTTATGAAATATGTTCACCAGTTGGTTAGTGTCGGTTGTGCAGTTCAGTTTGATCTGTTTGTGTGACGATATGTAATTCTAAACCTTTTAAATCTATTTATTTTTAAAAGTTCAGGCCATTTCAAAAGTTGAACAATTATTTATAAATTGCACATTCATTCTGCTTCATTTTTTTTCAGGGACCTTTCTGTGTTTCCAAGTCTTTTTTTTTTTTTTTTTTTTTTTTTTTTTTTTTTTTTCCCCTCTTGTGCCAATGACTTTTTGGAGGCATGCATTCATTGTCAATGCAAGTGTGTACAAGGTAGTTTGAAACTGGTGTTCAATTAAGATTAAATTAATTTTTTCAAACTTTTCTGCAACAAACTGAGTGGACTTTTTTGATGAGGAAAGCATTTTATTCAAAGGTATAAAAATAAACATGGTAATAATTAAAGGAATAATTATACCGTCTGTTTTTTTTCTGTTTGAGCAGGAAAAAAAGTTTATTTGTACTCAGGGTAGTTCATTGAAAAAGCATGTAAATAAATGAATGTCACGTAAAAAAAAATAATTTAGCTGTTCTTTAACACAATTAGACAAATCAATGGAATAAATACAAAATTCAAAAACAAACTAATGACAAGTTTAAAGGGAAAGTAACTGGTTTATGCTGCCATTTAGACTGTATCTCAACTCATTGAAAAACCAAAAAAAAACTAATTCAGCATAGAATTTGCAGTTGGGATTTGACCTCTGTGTCCTTTCAACAATATTATAGTCGACTCTACATGGCTTAATACAAAAAGTAAATTGTAGACTGTTAAAGCTGGTGTTAAGAGCTTATTTAATCAGATTTTTTTCAGAAAAATAATCTATAACAACTTACATTTTCATAAAAATACAAGATCTTTTTATATTTACAATCCATACAAGTGTTGGACATGAGAAAACAGTTGCCAAATATATTCACAACCGTAATAGAAAAGGGAAAAAATGTCTGGACCAAGTTTAGTAAACGACTCTGAAAGGAAGCTATATTTTTAACATCTGCTTAAATTAACTGGAAAAGGGTATCTACTGAGCTGTCTTAAAGACCATCATGGATCTTTGTTTGGGTACAGAAACTGACCGTGTATTTATTTCACCCAGAGAAGGGTTGTCTTAATTGGCGCTGAAAATAATCGGGACAAATAATGTTTAGCTGTGCTCAAAGCAGTCATCTTAGTCTCAGATTCAAAATAAGTGCTATTCTTTTTTTTTTTTTTTTTTTTTTTTTTTTTTTTTTTTTTTTCTATAGATTTACCACTAGAGGTCAGTAAAATGCTTTGTATTTTGTCAGTCATGACGACATTAAACTGATCAACGTAAACAAAATATTGTTTTTTGGCTTTAGGATTGAAAAAATTTTCACATTAACAGGTCTATATTGGCAATGCTGAATATATAAAGCAGTAAGATCTTTACCTTCCTGTGATGTACACATAGCAGCTACCTATGTATACCAGGAACACAAACTAATAAGTTAAATGTTATATGTGAATTCTTAGAGCTCTGATGATGCAGTCATTTACGAAAAAAAACTTGTCTTTGTCAGGAAAGAAAAATGTATGTTCAAAAAGTTTGCACTTGAGGATCCTTTTACACAGTTATCACTTAATCACATTCTAATTAGGTCAGGTTATGTTTCACTTACATTTTAACATTGCTGATCAACAGATCTATGTGCTTATAGCTGACAGAAGTGCGTTTTCTATTGTTTCTAGGGTTGTAGAATACGAGCTATCGGAACGTAACCACTGGCAGCTAATTGTCGAGCATAAATACATGTAAAGCATTCAGTTATGAACAATTGTAAATGAGAACACAGTGAGTGATAACTGTATTCAGTGAGTGATTACAGACACACCACTCCAATTATAGTAATTATAGACAGAAAAATAATACATATATATGTACACATACATATCTTTTATGTTTTTTTGTATGTAGACTGTATAAAACTATCAGAAGAAAAAACACGGGACACTTCAATGTAGGAATTGGGTGAAATTTCAAAGAGTAAGAACGCAGCAATGCCCCTGCTTAAAAAAATGAAATCACAGCAGGTTATACAGCAGCATAGTTCCCCATTCTGTTCTTTGCAGCTATTGAACAGGGGAAGAACAGTCATGTCCTCTTAGGCAAGATGAAATCCTGACATGAGCCGTCTCTCTTATACCACTCCAAGGTAAGAGTGGATCCTCTGTAGGAACAGCTTGTTTTCAAGTCAGCTTTATATTTAAATATTGCAAGTTGCTCATATAGAGAAAGTCATTACTGCATTCGATAACTGTTTTTAAAGACAGGCGTCAGGAGTTTCTCTTGTAAAAGAGTGTGTCAAATGCAAAGTAAATAGCTACTGGTTGTAAAAATACCAACACCGGCAGCAGCAGCACTTGTGACCCAGAGTTAGGAATGTGTTTTGGGGTTTTTTCTGGACGGAGGTTATCAAACTAAGTGAAAACAGAGCCAGCAGATGCTCTGTCACTTATACTCTGTAATATACAGGAAAATAGTTGCTTTTTTTTAAGGACAGCTTTCATTATCACTATATCCAATATGGATTACCCACCAAACATTGCCCAGTTACCACTGGGTAAACCTGGGTTTACTGTACTTCCTTTAAAATTCTACTAAATATTCCCACCACATCTCACATTTAAGCCCAAGCACATAGTACAGTAATGTATCTTTAGTTTTAAGTGCTATACAATGAAGTGATTTCTCTAATTGCAAAAGGTTTTGCTCAATCTGCTTCCTAAAAACATTCAAATATATATTTTAGCAACATGTTGACAACAAAGATGTTTGAAACCAGTTCATGTTTTGTTTTGTTTTTTTTTTTTTAAAGGGAAATGTGTAACTTTGAGCCACGGGGCTATAAAATAGTCATTCAGAGATCCACCAAGCTCTTGCCAAACAGAATCTATTGTGTCTTAAACTCCTTCGAATCCTTAAATCTAAAGCAGAGAAGAAGGTAGGAGTTTTTAGATGAATTTCGAACATGAGGCAAAGATATTTGGAGACATTGTCTAGATTTTCTGTTCCTTTTGAAATTCTATCACACAATACTTTTTTTTTTTTTTAACATGCAGTACAAAGACACAGTATTTACCTTTGCTACTACTTAAACTGTTCCTGTTCTGGCTTAGCATGAGCTAAATAAGAAAAATCTGTTATATGTGTCTCTTGCACAACCAAAGTTATGTAGAAACTTCAATTTTAACTTAAAAGGCAAATTAAAATCCCAATTTGGATGAAGTATAGACTGTAGATCGAAGGCAACTGCTTTGAAGGTTTAACATATTGTTTGAAAGAATAGCTTTTCTGCCATAAAGTCAAATGTTCTGCAGCTTCAAGTATCACACCTGTCTGAGACAGGTCGCCCCATTTAGCTATGAAAGACATGGTCTACTGAATTTCTATCATCAGTCACAGAGGTAGGGTCACAGAGGCCAAACACTCTGCCGGTGCTGGGGGTCAGGACAGGGGGGTGAACAGTGTGCAGACAGTGTTAAGTATAAGGGACAGGCCAACGTAGACAGAACTGTAAATGCAGCATAACGTGACATAGAGCTTGGCACCCAATCCTTCAGTCAAACAAATCACTGAGCATCCTGTCAGTACAGGATGACTTGGTTCAAATAGATAAGAACCAGCAAAGACCAGGCAACAGAAGAGAAAGGCCAGTCCTGTCAGCACTAGGAGGGAGCTGAGAACGGGGTTGGGTTGGTGTTGTGGTTAGCTGACTTGACGATAGTGATAACGCTGGTGGTGGCCACCTTGCCGGGTGAGATTGGCCCTCGGGTTACAGTCCTGGCAAAACACTGCAGGGCCTCGTATTTGGCTCGCAGTGCATCCAGCTCCAACCTCATGCTGGCATTCTCTCGTGCCAACTTGTCCACCTCCTGCTGCAGCTCTGTCTTTTGTCTCTCCAGCTCCTCCTTCTGGGTGACACGCTTGATGCGACAGCTGGCGGCATAGCCACGATTCTTCAGGGTCCGTCGCCGCTGCTTCAATCGTACGACATCTTCCTTTGTCAGCCCACGCAGGTGCTGGTTTAGCTCCCGCACGGACATGGCCACCAACTCATCGTCACTGAGTGCCGGGGCATTCTCGCCTGTCTCCTTTTTAACCTGCAATCCGCAGGCAGTAAGTGAAGAACACCTCCACATAGAAACAAAACTCGAATTTTTGAATTTGTCAGGCTTACCTTTAAAGCTTTGCTTGTCTTGAAATGAGTCGTCATTCCCTGCATGCAGAAAACTGACTAGAACCTCACAGTTGTGCACTGAAAATCAAACAGATAAATATCCCATTGTTAACAGTATTTACTCACCCATCTTTATACACAGATCAGCTTGAATAACATTGCAAGGGTTTTAAGATGCCCTAAATGGATTCCTATCATTTTGATGTTAGTGTTCTACACAGCTCAATCAGCGTCTTCAGGCCTTGCTTTGTGAACTGGTGCATGACTATGTTAAAACAGGAAGGGGCCATTCCCAAACAGTTCCCACAAAGTTGCAGCATGAGCTTGTCTGAAATCTTTTGGCATATTGAGGTTTCTTTTACCGGAACAAAGTAGCTGAGCCCAAACTACAATCCCTTTGCACCAAAGTCTTCATTTAACATGGTGCAGCCATGTGAGTGCTGTTCCCTTGGCAACTACCAAACTCAGACATGCAGTTGGTGAATTAAGGAAAGGCTGCAGCTGCTCATCCACATCTATTCTCATAGAAATCTAAAATGCTCATGGAAATCTATTCCATGACGTTCCTTATGGACTCTCCTTGAGTTCATCTGAAGACACATGAAGTTTGTGAATCTGTACTTATGGATTGGAGAAAGTTGGTGATCTCTGCTCTGTTATTGACCCTGTACTGTTATTTTAGATGGCATACAGCTGCATGGCTACATTTGCTACTGGTCGTATTTGCTGACAGAGTTGACTGTGACATATTCAGTAGTAAGGAAAAGTAACGAGAGGACTAATGTAGAAGCACTTTTCATCTCTTGGTGCTGAAGTTTATACATTATTGGCCTTGGAGGTGGTTAGATTTTCACTGATATGTTGGTAAAAATATATTTATTTACTATTTTTTTGCCTCGAGTCTTTGATCTAATATGATTCTAAAAAGTTTTACATCCACTAAAACAATAGCATTGCTCTCGCTGGCTAAAATTTTTGCATATTTTGCAAATATTTCAGTCAGTTTTAAATAAGAATAGGAGAAATCTGTTGGTGTTTGTTATTTTTCCTTTTTTTGTGACATACAGCACTATTGTGGCTTAAGTTTTCTTTTTTTCCAACACAGACTCCATCAATGACTCTTTCTCATTCTAGGCTCTACTGAATAGCTGCTCCCCCAAGTCTATTATATCTTTTTGAAATGTTTTCATTTTTAATCTGTACCTCAGCTTGTTAACCAAGTTTATGCCAGCAGGTGGCAGCAAGGCACCACTTTAAACCTCTCGCTTTTTCACAGTTTTTCTTTGACCTGAGTTTATTTAAACAATCAAACATAAAACAGCTAAGATCCCCGCTGTCGTTTTATTTTCTTTCTTTCTTTTTTTAATCATACAGAACTGTTGAAACCCTGCCTGTTGTATCTGCTAGAATAAAAAGAGTGCTTTACAGACAAAGTGGATACAGTGGAACAGGTTTCTCAGGCTGCTCTTATAACCAAAGAACAAGAAAAAGAAAAGAGGGGAGAAAAACTGAGCAAGTGTAGCACACATCCCCCCAAGCTCCATTTCAGGACATGCAGACCAGCCTGAATGGGAGTTCACTGTTTCATGCTCCACAGCTACCATGGAAACGCCCTGTGAATGGGCGTGGGAGCCTGAGTCACATGGTCTCCAAAAGGGTAAACAACTCTCATTCATAACCGCAGCATATCCCAGAGATTGCATTAAAAAAGAAGCACAAACTTGTTTGAATCATATCATTTCATCCCATCTTAAACTTTGCTTCTATGACTTTTCTCTGAATTTTCCCATTTAACTTGTATCCAGTCTTTAGCAGAGTTTTGTCCTTTAATGTGGTGTCTCTGGGTCTTCTGTCAGGCTGCCTCGCTTCAATTTTCAAACCCACATTAAAACATCAGTGTAACTCTTACAGTTATGCTGAACTTTACAGAGCAGTACAGCTGTGGAAAATTCCAGAAGGGAGAATGTCACGAGGAAATAGTTTCCTTTACAGTCAGTGATGTATTTTTGTTGCAAGACAATGTAGTCTATCGATTTAAGACCAACTCTCTTTGGTTGGATCCTCTTACACTGGGCTTTCCTGAAATGCTCCATGCCCTTATTTAACTCTGGTAGATATATTTAGCTCACACTGCTGACATAAAATTCTGCCAACTACACAAATCTAGGAGAGTAGGTGATAAATGATACCTCAATGAGAGGATAAATATTCTCCATGGTCGTTTAAACTATAGCTTTCTTCAGAGAAAGAAAATTCCAGATGCTATGTTTATCGTGTTTTCACATTTAAAGCAATCTTCATTCATGTGTTTAAAAAACTGCAGAGAAGTGAAACTAAAAATCCAATTTGTTACTCACAACCTCCCTTAGAATAGCCAAACTACAAAGAAAACAGAAGATGCAAAACATCCAAGGTGGCAAAACCAGAGGTGTGTGCATGTCTATTGATAGGAAAACCATCTGGTGCCCTGTCTTATTTATACTACAAAGCATTCCTTTATTGAAATGTCAAAATGTTTCAATAATGATGAACAAAAACAAAAAAATAAAAATAACAAAAACAACATGGCCTAGCGAGCTATTTTTGAGTGGTATTGCATCACAGGGGGTTTCTTATTTGCTTCCTTGTGGAATCCTTGAAAAAAATGGCATTGTGCCGCCCCGTCCTCATCCATGCGCCCTCTGGTTGGAATCAACATGCCAAGTTTCTACCATGAAATTCATCAGGTGTGTGCTTATTCCCTTGAAACTTGCACTAAGGCACAGTTTGTCATAATCAAGTTTCCTCAGAGGGAAGAAGCAGCAATTATATCACAGCCAAATCCACTCGCACAGACGAGACACAAACAACACAAGGCTTCTCAACACTGTCAAGAAAGCTACTCAGATCACGTTTTCCATAGGGGGCTTTGAATAGATTCCTCAAAGCAAAGCCGCAGATGGCGGGCAGGAAAAAAAAACCGCATTCCTGAGTGAGCACACATGTGCAAACCTCTCACATGCATACTGGCAAATCTTCTCAGGAGAGAGAAAACAGAGATTCTGACATTTGCTCTTTGATGAACTCAGACTTGGGGTGAGAATCACGTTATCTCCACCTTTAAAACAATAGCTAGACAAATATGGAAATCTCTGGAATTCAAACATGTCTAAAATGCACCAGCCACCCATCTCTCAAACCTCTGGAAGCCTCTGCATTAGTGCACAAGTAAGTAGTTCACCATGAGGAAGGAAACATAAACAATACAGAGCCCTTTTAACTCTATTTTCCCAGTTTCCATTTGTTTCATCACTGAAGATACAAGTCTAATGACTAAGAGCTAAACATAACTTTTACTCTGCAGCACTAGACAGATCCAGGCACATTCTTTCTTGGCCTGTTCAAATCTTTACCTAGCAAAAACCAGATGTTTACATACCCCGCATATGTTCTTTTTTCACATTATGACTGTAAATCAGCCTAAATATTTTCCATTATAAAAAACATTAGGATCACTAAAAGGATTTCTCTTCAAAAAAGAACAGAAATATGACTTCAGTTTTTTTTTGTTGTTATTGTTTTGGGGTTTTTTTTTTCCAGTTTTTTTCTAGGTCTACATACAAACAAATTGAGTTTCATCAAAGACGTTCCCCCCGTTGACATCTTTAAACAGTATTCTAGCTTTTTTGTTTCACTTTATCAGCATTATGGTGTCCTCCTCTCTGCATGCTAAAGACTAACTTTGGTTAGCATCCATAAAAGGTATTTGTCTTTTCCTCTGAGGTTGATACCTGAACTGCACATTATATTAAGCTGCAGTGTTCTTTACAATATGAAAATATTAGTTACAAAAAATTTTTTGTAATGCATTATTTGGAGAAATCTACATTTCATGCATATTTATGTACTCCAAAAATGTATTTGCCATGACTTTTACTCCCCTTATTGCTGTTTTTTTTAAGCTGCTAAAGCTCAGGAAAAAATAGTCAGGATGTTGTAATGGAACAAGAAACAAAGGACTCTGTACTCTATACACACATCAGTGTTCAGCAACAGCCCAACATTTATGTGTATTCGTATTTCCTGCAGCACCTAATGCGCACATTTTGCTCCAAATCACATTAATCTTTGTGGGATACCGAACCAAAGATGGTAATATTGTTTAGATATAATTGTTAGAACGATATCAACTTTAATAAAGGTGTTCAATAAACACAAACCGAGGCATTCAATTTTACATCCATTGGAGTGCTTCCATCTAAGATGAATTTTATAAAGAAGCCAATAAATCCGTAAAATCATTGTTTCCCAAAATTAATTACAATGACAATATCAAATTTAGTACATGGTACATGGACTTCAAAATTTGAGGAAAGTAATGATTAAAATGTGAATTGATTTGTTGTTATCCTGATTTTTCATATAGAAACATTTTGCTATTTCGACTTCAATCAGGAAACATTAAGTCTGATATAATGACTGAAAAGGAAAAGGTCATATGAATAAAAATATCTGCTTTAAACTATATTTATAGATTCATAAAAAGACCCATACAGTGGGGGGAACAAGTATTTGATACACTGTTGATTTTTCAGGTTTTCCCACTTGCAAAGCATGTAGAAGACTGTAATTTTTATCA
>JAUZNJ010085910.1:0-23189 GCA_034780135.1 Jordanella pulchra
ATAAATATAAATTTACGTACTGATGGCAAGATGTAATCGGTGCCCAAAACACTGGAGTCTGGTCCATTCATTTAGTTGTGCTGCCATAACCATATTTGAAACATTGTCCGTAGTTATGCAGATGTGGTTTTCTTCCTGTAGATCCCAGCTGGCCAGACCCTCTCTCAGACCAGCTGCAATGTTTTCCCCCGTGTGGTCATCCGGGAAGTTGGATGCTTAAAGGAAGCTTTGAGAATTAAGTTTTCATCAATGTAATGCACTGTTAGTCTCTGGTATGGGTCGGCTGTATAGCTTGACCACAGATCGGTTTTTGTTGAAAAAACACCACTGTTTTCAGCTCCGTGGCAACTCTCTGCCTGCCTTTTTTGTATAGCTCAGGTATAGCAACCTGGTTAAAATGTGTGCATGAGGGCATTTTGTACCGCTTATCCATTGTCCTTACCAAACCCGTAAACCCAGGCTTGGTCACAATACTAACAGGCATCATATCTTTTGCTATGAACTTCTTTAATGCCTGAGTTATTTCCACGTGCTGTTTCGAATTGGGCTCATAAGGCGTAACACCTTCAAACAGTTAAGTAAGTGTTCCCTGTCGGATGGTACTTTGCTTAGTTGAAGTTGAGGCACTGGTTGTTAGCGTTCTAGCCATGCAATTATCGTACAGGGCTTTGTGGTGGTTTTTTGAATTGTTGAAAAAGGTTTGTGGTGTTACCTTGTGTGGTACGAACAGCACCATGGCAGGTTCTGCACAGTACCTGACTTTGCACAGCATCTTCTTTTTTAAGACCAAAAGAAATCCACACAACTGACATACTGCCTCTTTTAGGTTCTAAACTTTCAGCTGATTCTGTCGAGCCAGAGGCCATTGTGCATGCGCAACAAATTAAATCGTTGACTTTTGTCCCTGCTCTGCCATGCTCAGCTTGGCTAACTCTCACAGTACTTATCCTAATCACGTGATAGTCAAATCGCAGCCTTTGCGGTTAAAAAATCTAATTTTATCATATCGCGATATTATCGCAAATGCAATTAATTGTTCAGCCCTAAAAGGGAGGCCCCCTCTGCTGTGGTCATGCCGTGCTAAATGTAAAGCATTGGAGAAAAACCTTGAAATGCACTTGGACAGAAGTACAGGTTCTGGCACAAGGAGTCAGTCACAGAGATTCCAGCTAAAACAAAGATTTTTGATGATTTTGACCATTTATTGTGTTTACTGTTGAGTAAAGACAAAGCTAACAAGATGGACCATGCTACAGTAACATGTTTTGAACTGTTATAAAGTTAAATCAAACTTTATTTCACTAAGGGTTTAAACACTGTTATAATTTTAACATTTTATGTGTTTCTGCCATTACCTATTAAATTTTGATTACCAAATTATGACCAAAAGTCATTTTGATGGAATCCTCATTTCCGATTACTGCTATCTCATCCAAAGAACTTAAGAATCAATTAACTAAAGGTGAATGATGTCTGATTTATCAAATAACAAAATTATTTGACCAAATAATGTTTTATTCACCTCATCGATTTGCATTGTGAAAAAACGACTTTATATGGAAATTTTCTAATCATGGACTGTTTTTATTACGGATATACTGGGTTACTTTTAATCTATCAAGCCTTACGCACAAATGGAATATAAACATTCAAAGATTGGACTTATATTATGGCTTCAACACCTCTTCAAATGTAGGAAGTAGAAGACGTATTTTAAAAATTATGATTTAATGTACTGATATATCGTATTTTGAAAATTAGGATTTAATATACTGATATATCTTTATTGATTTTGCTTTGGTGCCTCTGGTGTCAATAAAATGTACTCAGTGGTTGAATTGTGAATGTATAACATGTCTATATTGGTAAAAGTTTAATAGTAGTTATTTTCCTGTGCAGTGCGTGATTTGATGAGAAAATACTGAAAGAATCATTGGCGATCATTGTATTTTATCAGGTTTAATTATCGTTACATTGAAAACTGGTGCAGTTTGGGAGTTTTGAAAAACCTCTGAAAACTGTTTTTTCTCTGAATTAGCCTACATTGAAGAAACCACAATTCAAATAGTCATATCTTCAATTCTTTTTGACATCATTGGAAAGCTAGACTGCACACTTAAAGGATCTGAAAATAACTCCAAATTACTCTGGGTAGAATTGTTCATAGTTTTGCCACAGTCTGTCACAGTTTTCCGGAAAGCTCAACAGTTATGTCAAACACACAGTGGAATGCATGGAATTACAATCTGTAGAGTAAATGCTTAGTACATTTTTCTTAATGGACAGTTTTGTCTCCAGATTGTTGTCACATAGCAATACCGCAGCCATAATATTTTATTGGTGATATTATTAGTTAGTAGTTTTAGTGAATCTATATAAATTTATTCTGAGTTATACTATTTAAAGCAGCAGTTAATTTTTGAGTGACGTTCTTCCTACAGGACCATTTAAAAATAGCACTGCTGTAAACATTTACTGCACTTTAGAGCGCACTGTCACTCTCTAAACAGTTGGAAGACACATATAAATACAAAATATATGAAGAGGTAGGTAGTATTGTACATTATCAAATTCAATATAATGTGACCCAGTACAAAGCAGCTTTTTTGCTGCAAGTTTTTATGTTAATATAAGTCTAATTCTGTCTCTTGAGAAAATTTCCTAATCTAGTCCACATTTTCCATTTCTTTAGTCTGTGGACAGAGGTTTCCATTCCCTTTTTCTTGCTGCCTCTAGAAGTTCTATGATCACCTGTGAGTAGTGCGGCAATGGAAGTGTGGCCACTGATGGCAATGACCTTACATTAGGATGCCATAAAGCAGTTTTTCTTACTACAAGAACAAGACGCAACTGGGTTGGTGGCATTGAAATTTGAAAGTGTGGTTCTCTAGCTAGAGACAGAAGGAGATGACAGATCCCTCAGTCATCTCATAAGGAGTCAGATTAACATTACAGGGATTTAGAAGATTTTTTAGGTTAAAATGTTACATAGTGCTGCTTTAGAATCATAGTACAGCATGGCTACTTTTCAAAAGTAAATAAAATAATTTTTTTAAGGCTGGTTATATGTTAAACTTTAACCCCTAACGTGGTTTCAGCACAAATATGTTAAAGCTTAACAAATATGTTAAGCAAATATTCATATTTACACTGATACTTTTCTAAATTTGCCACCAAATTTGTCCAACCCAAACCAAAGTATGCCCGAAACCCATTTTTGTAATTAGTATGCTTACATAATTTGCATACATATGTTGTCTTTTATTTTTTTCCTGACCTCAGTGCATAGATTAAAAATACTAAGGCTTCTCTTGTTTTGTACAGTTATTTATGTTCTTGTTTTGGCCCCAGAGATCTTCCCTCAGGGAAGTGACATTGTGGCATTCTGTTCTTGACCTATTTAACAGAGACAACAACATGTTTCTGAGGTCTCTGGCTGGACTTCCAGATTCCATCCACTCCCACAGTAACCAGTGGTGGGAGCATGAATTACTGGTTTTCATCTTTATTTCACTGATTGTTGTCCTAGAATCGAATGCCCCTTTTTGACTTAGAAAAGAATAAGTGTTTTAAATGAACTTCCAACAACATGGTACTTCTGTTTTGATTGAATTGCACAGAGTTCATGGACTTTAGAGATAATGAAATCAACGAAAGACGATGCATCTTTGAGATTTAAAAGCATATGTTTAGATGACTGTTTGTAGGATTCTGTATAAGTACTGTAATATAAGTGAATTAGCATGTGGTTTGTGAAGTTTAGATAATTGGCAGTTTGGGTCCTTTTTTTTCTCTGTTGCAGATTGAGGATTTTGCAATTTGCAACTGATATTTATAACATATTTTTGGGTTCCAACAGCAAAAAACAAACAAAAAAAAATGTTTTTCTGCGTTCAACAAAGGCCAGTCTTAAAATGCAGGATTTCATCCATCCATCCATCCATGAGGTGAGCCGATACTTATTTGCAGCAGTCAAGGTACCATCGTCTGCGTGAATAAAATCATACTAGCAGAACACAAGTGATGATAATTATTAACAATAGACTTCCACCTCTAAATACATGTTTTTCATGTGTATGCAGTGGCTTTAAAAGCTTAAGTGATGAGTTTAGAGGTAAAACAAATAAATGAATAACTTTTCTAAAAAAATATTGAAACAGTTATTCTGAGGTTCAGGGTAATAGTGGGTAGGAAAAGCTAAGAGGGAGATCTCAGCAAGAAGGAAAGAAACTCCTTGACTCTCACACAGTCCAAGTAGTTTCGCTGGCTGCCAGATAAGCAAAGTAATAACGGGTCCATCTCAGCTAATTTTAGCTCTGAATGTGCTGTCCCTGGTATTTACTGAACATAACCGACTGAGTTAGGCTCTGCATTCTGTTTGCCCGTTTTGTCCCAGTTACTTTTTTTTACATTTTGTTTTAACACAACTCAGCATTTCAACTTGATGTTACTTTCTCTGAAGGATGGAAGAAAAATACATTAAGGTTTACATGCCTTTTATTAAAAGACAGGCATTGAGACCTTGGGTATCCTGATGTAGAGTTAGATGTTTTCTTTGTTGTCCAATTTAACTCAGAATATACAGAAATATGAACAAAAGAATAAAAGGCTTCAGTCTCCTTGAAATGATCCTTTAAGTTTGGAAGACTTTCCTCTAGAGGTTTCTTCCATCTCTTCATTTTTTTGATCTCTCAACCTCAGATCCAGAGTCCCTTTTTGATTCTTGTGCTTTTATTCATCGGCCACTCTCGCTTTTATAATGCCTGTGTGTTTATTGCATTTTTCTAGACAAGATTTTAATGTTTAAAACTAAATGTAAAAATAGGGCTTGATAATGTACGATAACCTTTTGTTATCCAAAAAAAGAAACAGCTGTGGCATGTGCAGAACTTTTGGTACAGATTTTTAGAAACGCACATTATTATTTCGTGTACCTGTTGTGTATTGAGACATCGCCAACTCAAATATTAGCTAAACAAAAGCAGACTTCGCTGTTGAACTGGAATTTTTCTGCAAAAAGAATGTTTTAAGAAACTATTATAAAAAGAGTTAGTAGAAGAGACTTTGCAAAAGTCATGACATGTTGTAAAAACAAATAAACAGCAATTTGTTATATAAACATCCAAATCTTAGCCTGTTGATTTAAGTCCAATTTTTTTTTGTTATAGAATTGATTTTTTGTAGGATTTTTTTTTTATAATAACTAACAATATTGATAATTACTTTCAGTGCAGAAAAAAACATTTTGGTTTATTTTATTAGCCGTTATGTGTAATTTTTACTTTTCTTTTATAATATTACAGTTATGTTTATCACCTTTAAAACATAAAGCCAGATTTCGGTCAGTTTGTTACTAGCCAAGAGGCAGGCTAAACTCTGAATTCCTATCACTATACAAACAAGTCTAACATTGCATGCTCAGACATACTCCAAAGGTCAGTAGAGAATCATCATGTTTATGTACAGTGTGAGGAATTGGTTCGTGCATTGATCAAATACAGACATGATGGGGAAGAACATATTTCACACAGAAAAGATCCTCATTAATTGACAGCCATTTTTGTTGTGATGTGACAAGTCTCTGTACAGAACTGAACACAAATGTATGTGAATACAAATGCATGCATTTAAAATGTTTATTTGTATGTTGTATTTTATAATACTTTGAATAAGATATTTTGAAGTATCTAACAGAACAGTTTACAGGGTATCTGTGTTTATTCAAGACTAAATAATATTAGAAATTTTAGTCACATATTTTAATCTTCAAAGGATGTTGCACATAAGGATTCTATCAGTGGAGATGAACTGTCACAATGATAGCTAATGATTAATACAATTTCACATTCATTAAAAAAAAAATTAAAGCGTGTCCAGTTAAAGTGTCCAAACTTTTAAGTTGCTGTGTTCAAAATTCATATACGGCATCTTCAGCCAGAAGCATTAATAAGCAACCATTTTCCCAAGTTTTGCCTGGTGCAATGAGATACATGTCGAATGACATCAGTGTTATATGACCACAGTGCACAAACAAGAAGCAATTGTCTGTCCCAATAATCTTTATTCTGGCACATGAACAAATAGGCAGAAGTTGATTTCCATGAAAAACAAAATATGTACGATGACATCTACTTCAACGCATGCCTAAGAAGTAGGATTTATTCTACAAAAGCCTTTTTCTGATTTAATAATTTAAATTTGAACATTTATTTGAGGCATGTGAATTATTAATAATATCTTTATTCTTTAACTGAATAATGAAAAGTTTAGTATAATATGAATACAATAATATAAGTTACACAAAGCTTATAATTAATTTAGTTGGATATTAGCCTAGTTCCTTCAATGTTATAATTAAAGTATTGTTTAAAGACTTTTACTTTTGGATTTTTTTTTTTACCAACCCACTTTAAATCTTAGAGAGCTCCAAAAAACAAATAAGAAGAGCTGAAAAATTCTCATAATTTATCTTATATGATTCTAAGGCATCTAAATAAAAGTCCCTTCGTAAGGCAAGGAAAGGCAAATTTATTTGTGTAGCACAATTCAGTACAAAAACAAATCAAAGTGATATATGTGAATTAACAGCAAATTAAAAGCAAGTAAAAACACAATAAAAGCGGGTAGTAAAGCAAATAAAACAGTTAGATCACCAACTTAAACTAATGGTACCTCAGTTAACAGTTTAACTTTTACAGTTCTAAAACACATGTTTTCTGACTTTGATTTAAAAGAGCTCAGGCTTTCAGCACAGATTTCTTTAAAGTCTAGTTTGTCGTTGGAAATAGCACAATGACTAATTAGATAACGTAATAACTCGTTGCTGGGCAGTTATATTTCAAAATAAAAAGCATCCTTCTCATTGGTCTTGTCCAGGGCTGTGACTCTTCTGCTTGCCCTCTGGCTACTTTCCTCTTGTACTGTGTAACGAGAGCACTTCTCACTTCCCCAGTGAAACCAGAACTTTACCTTCTGACTTACCATGTCCTTTGGGCTATTTTTACTCCTGCAGAGGCTACAATTGCTGAACCCATACCACAGCCTGCTGAGCCGAAACTACAGTGCGGTGGTGGTGTGTAGGTGTATGTGCTTGGGTGTGTGATTGAACCATTTGCAAAAAAAACAAAAATATGTTTTGGGAATTTCTACAAAACTGAATTTGATTGTACCTAATTATAAAACTGTGTGTAGCTTGCAAGTATTAGGCTTATTTGTATTTTCTTGACATGAGTTATAGTCTGATATTAGAATAAATTATGTCTTCAGACTATGGTCCTAAGATTTTAAAGGGCCGTGAAATCATTATGTCTAACATGATATGTCTTTTGTTGTTTGAGAATAAATATTGAGATAAATTTCATCATCCACAGAATTGGGTCATCAGTTTAAATAGTCATACGTCACATAATGATGTCACAATAAACTTACACATATTGGCCCGACAGCATGTGTCCAACAGTAAACATTGGTAACAATGAATGTAGTTAAGTAAAACTCCTGAACCAGCTGTAAGGTCAGACAGAAGGGAGGTTAAACTTGATTCACTGGCATAATACCTCTGATCCAGCTTAGGAGGTACTCAGAGAACTGTAATATATTTGATGGATGACAATGTGACAGGATGGCAGACTGCATTGTCTGAATGCTCACATAGCCCCTGATCTACAGTAATACATTTGCATCATCACAATGTAAAGATAATCCATATAGGGGGGGGGGTGATTGTTGGTTTAATCAAGTCTGATGACCTAAAAGGGGCTTTGGTTAAGGAGCAAGGCCATCCTGTGCAACCCCTCTAATCACTTGGCAAGCTTCTTAGTATCGGTTCAGCAGTGTAGCACACTTTATCCTTGCTCTTTGCCCCACCCTCCTGACTGTCATCCACTCATCCTAATCGTATCAATATACAGAATCTGCTTCTGTTTACAATTGTGTTTTATCAGAGCTTTTTTTGTTGTTGTTTTATTACAAACCTTTTGTATTCACCTTCATGTTACCTATCTATATTAATGCTCATTTATTCCCACTTTTCCTTTTCATCATTCTTTGACCCTGTTATTTTCCTCATATTATAGCAAATACTACCATCCTCATGCTCCTGATTCACCCTTATGATCTGTCTATTCATAGCCAATTCACTACATTTAATAAATGTATAGTAGGCTGTGCTTATTCACAACAGACTTATTTTAGAAGGTCACAAAGAGTATCTTAAGAAGAACAAGACACATCTAAACTAGCTTTAACTGGATTAACATCTTAGTTTTACCATGTCATTTGTGGACTGAGGTTCCCCCCCAAAAAATGCTCTCTTTGACAGAACCAGTAAACTCAAATTTTTGTGGTGTAGTCCTTGCAAGAGAAATCGGACTAAGTCAATAGTCAGCTGTTTCTGTTTTCAAAGGTTAATTGGTTGTTCAGCTGTATAATACAAGCAACAAGACACAATCACAGAATTAGGACAAATATGAACAGTGAGGTGTGAAGAAGCGTTCTGCCATGCTAGAACGTAGCTGCTGTGTAAATGTATACAGCAATGTGAGCAAGTACTACCCTGGGCTTTGATATCAGGCCAAGACAACCTGAGTATATACAGGAATTGGTTTTATGAACAAAACGATCTAATCCCATCTGTCCCTGTATGTGAAAAAGTAATTGCCTGCCATGTCTGTTAATTTGTATATTAATTATACATGATTGCTACCAGGTCTGTATAATTAAGGAATCACTTAAGAGTACGGTGTTATAAAAAGCAATACATCCCACTCTCATAGAAGGAAAATAAAGAATAAGCGAGAAAAAAAGTCACTGACATCTATTGGTCTGAAAAGGTAGTGGCCATAATGTTAATTACACCAGGAGAATGCCATCAACCTATTCAGGAGCCCTATTCATGATTTAACAATGGATAGGCCAGAAGTGGCATCCATGGCAGATCCAGGGGATCCTTGTCAAGGTTGCTCAGGGGAATGTTTTCGAAAGATTCAGAGAACCATAAGTTCAAAGGGATCCTCTTTAGAGCGTCAGAAAGTTTGTAGATTGGAGCTTGACTGTGGCGGAGGGCGAGCGGGCTGACCGTACCTGAAGGGAGCTGGTGAAGCTTGTGATAGAGGCAAGGCCGGGCTCGAACCTCCAACTTTTCAATTGCAGGGCCCACAAAATGTTTTCAAATAGTCATTTAAAAACCACCTTTTTTATTTACTAATTTTGTTTGTTTTTAAATTCAGTGTCTTCATCCAAAGTATTATGATGAAAAAGCGAAAACCTATTCTCGGCACCACGTAACATAAATGGGTCGATGTTTTGCCCTGTGACTGTCATGGTTCTTGCTGTTTAGGTTTTTTGTACTGGCAGCAGATTCTTGAGACCCTTCTTGTTCCTTCCGCCTACTTTTGGTCCATGACTTCCCCAAATGATCCAGCTGTCCTCAGTCATCCATGGCATTATAATAGTGAACAACTAAAGTTGATTACATATATTCTCTGCCTCCAGCTGGTACTCAATGAATCACTGATTTTAGAAAAACAATAAGAAGCAGACGGTTTAATTAAAACCATACCGTATTTGCAATGTTGTGATCCAGATGTTTTCATTAAATGTGTTGCAATGGTTCTGTATAAGAACTGTCTGAGATGAGTTTGGCTCAATTTAAGAAAGCTCATATTCAGCACTTTTCACATATCAAAGTTGAAGGCTTCGTGTTGGAAAAAAAAAGACTCTTACCTTTTCTTCCTGCTGTACTTCATCTTGTTTAGTATCTAATCCTTCCTTTTTTCTGCCCTTTTATAGTGAAATACATCAAGGAGATGTCCGCATTTTTTAAAAGCTCTGGTTCCCCTGGGGCAAACCTCCCATGGGACTCCCCCCCCTCTACACCTCAGAGGGCTACCGAGGTCTCCCCCGCTGAGGTGAAAGAGCCTCGCAGCATCCCAGTGAAGATGTGTCAGGTGTCACGGAAACAGTGCCCCCCAGACACAGAGAACAGGTAGCACCATGTTAAACACCTTTCACTTTCATGTCATGTTTAATTCAGTTAATGTATCTCACAGAAACAAGCTAAAGCTCGCTGACAAGTTACAAAATGACTTTGAAAGATTATTCAAAGAGGGATTTTTTTATATCCTACTTTGATATTCTCTTTAATATGTGAAACTTTCTCTGCAGCCTGAAGCTTTGCCCTCTTTGAGGTTTGTCTTGTGTTTTTTTAACAGCCCACTTTTTCCATCTTCTTTCCTCCCTCCCCTCCTTTTATCACACTTACCAGGTATTTTGAAGTGATTTCTTCCAACAGAAAGAACTCAATGTTCCTGCGGGCAAAGGACCCAGCCATGGCGCAGTCGTGGTACAATGCTATCCAAGCTGCTGCTGCCAGTCTTTTACCACAAGTGAAGGAGGAGATGAAGAGCATTCAGCCTGGCATGGACGTCAAACACTTGGGCTGGCTTACAGAGCAGGTAGTGAAGGATATCAATGTACAGGGAAATCAGAGAATACATAACATTTTTTTGTTCTTTAAACTATTTTATTTTTATCTTTTATTTTCAGTTACCCTTCTTACCATCGTTCCGGTTTTTGTAACAGATTTGGTTGTGTACAGCTGAGGTTCTCCAAATGGAGGTGGTCGCTAGCTTGCATTTATTATCAAAAAAAAAATTCTAATAATGGCCAAAGAGTTTGTCAATACTGTGGCTTTAGTGTATTAATAGAACTTCAACCAACTCATATTTAGTTACAAGAACGAATATTAAACAACAAAGTAGGTCATGATTATTACAATAAAACAAATACATGGTTTTCCAAAATTTTAGAGTAGAAATCTAAAGACTGGTGAGCATTCATATTCAGCGTCGCTTGGTCAGTACTTTGTTGAACCGTATTTGACTGCTGACAGGGGAACGTCTCAGGCTGAAAGTTTTGCTGTATCATTTGTTCCAAACACACAATTTTAAACTTTTAGTCTTTATTGGATTTAAGTTCAGATTTTTACAAAAATGTTCTCACACTAAACGTGTTCCTGCATCTTTTGCAGTGTTTAACAGCTATTTATCCTGGATTTAGTTCAATCCGTTTTCCTCAACTCTTTCACTGCATGACTAAGAGTTGTTGTAAATTCTCTAGCAGATGTTAGTTTGCTGACTGAAAACTTTTCTGACAGAATTTGAAAACATCACCAGAGACAAATTTTGCATTATTAATAATAATATTGAGTTGAGCAATGAAAATAAGCTATAAGAGCTATTCTAATATATTAAAAGATTTGGATTCCTTTGAAGAA
This sequence comes from Jordanella pulchra, assembly GCA_034780135.1. NCBI lineage: Eukaryota > Metazoa > Chordata > Actinopteri > Cyprinodontiformes > Cyprinodontidae > Jordanella > Jordanella pulchra. Next base: position 11,276 of record JAUZNJ010085910.1, read on the forward strand.
CTGGTCAGGAGATTAGTTAATGCTCAAAGAGAGACTAATTTGAAGGATATTAAGATATTATCTTTTGGAAGAACATGATAGAAGATTTTTAGATGGTCTGCAAATGTTTTTTCAATAATATAGACACAATACTAATGTGTTATATGATAGAGAGGTAAACTAAAATTAATGCTTTTAAATGAAAGAGCATCTTACTGTTTCATAAGATAGAGTAGTGGCTAAATAAATGAGGTAGTAACAGCAAGAAGATGAAATTCATTTCATATGCAGGATGGCTGGACTCACCTTTATGGAATAGACAAAGAACGTAACTGTTCAGAAGAACACAGAGTAAAGCAATAGGATTCAAATTTGGGCTCCTAAAGTTGCTTTAGAGCTGGAGAAGGAAGGGCTTACCCAATGTCTCACAATCTAGTCTGAAACAGGAACCAAACAAATCATTGGATGATATATTAGAAAAAAGCTGAAATGGTAAACTCAACCAGGTGCAACATTTTAAAATTTGATTTCACAGTTCTACAACTGTCTGTTTGTACAGATGTCCCAGGGTCCAGAGAAACCTGTCCTGGCAGTGTTGACAGAGAAGGACCTTCTTCTTTATTCCTCCTTTCCTGAAAGCAAAGATAGCCTGAGGAACCCCACCAAGAGTCATACCCTCATCACAACCAGGTTAAAAATCTTTGAAGACATATTTTTGTATGTCTAAAGTGCATCCTGGGGATTATTTTAGAAAGTTGAAACATTTTCTGACTAAAATATTGTTACTTTGCTTGTTTTATTTACTGTTAAACTGAAAAAAAAACTATAATTGTTTTTGTTCTTAAAAATCTATTTTTTTTATGGTTACTTAAAACATTTAATTGATTTTGAGTCATATGGCAAAATTTTGGGGCTTCCCAGTTATCCGCCCCATACATTAAATCTTAACTTTTTCAATACACACACATTTTCTTACATAAACCCACCAGATTTTACCCCTCCCTGAACAACTCATGTTTTTCCTCTGGTTCGGAAGCTCCTGCTCACACTTTCCATAACTCAACTACTCAACATTTTGTGTCATTCTTAGTTGGAAAACATTAGTGTTTGCAGGACCTGTGAGTCATTTATATTTTCCATTTTATCTCCCCTGTGTATTCCACACCTCTTTTTACTTATAGGTAGCAGTTTCTCCTTTAGCCACAGTCTAACCTATAATTCCTAATTATAATCTTTTTGACCACAATTTGATGTTTCTTTCTTTCTCCCCAAAAGATTGGTCCACTCTGGTCCTGGAAAAAGCTCTCCTATTTTGGACTCTGAGCTGTCGTTCGGACTGCGTTCAGGCACCAAGCAGGGTGTAGAGACTCATGTGTTCAGAGTGGACTCTGCCAAAGAACTGTCTATATGGACTCATCTGCTTGTAGAGGGTTCCCACAATGCAGCAGAACTCATCAAGGAGGTGACAGCAGGTAAAAAGATCCAAAATGCAATCAATTAAATATCTGGTTTTGTAATCGCATAGTAGAGAACAATCTTTCCTCGTGTTCAAATCTAAAACTGTAATAAGTTTGAAATCCATAAATTGGACTCTTACATTACTGCATCACTGTTCTTTTTAGTTGATTTTTGTATTTATTTTTATAAAGCATATCTAGAGTAATGAGGTCAAAGGATGTTTGGGGTTTTAAGCCAACTAGTGTTACACTAGCACACTCAGCACAAACAGTTCCAGCATCAGATAAAGTGACATCATTGCAGTGCCCTCTGCTGGTAATCTGAGGTGCTACAGAACACTTTAAGATTCATATGTAAAATTGTGTTTACATCAAATTGAATAAAAAATGCTAATGATTTCAATGAAACAAAGAAATTAATTGAATCCTCTTTTTGTTTTCTCGGCACAATAAGGCATCATAGGAAAATGCAAGAAAGATTTGATTTACTGTCCAAGAATAACATTCCCTCAGCTTTCAAACTACCTTTTGTATGTTTGCAGCCTGCAGCTGGAATGGAAAGGAGTGTATGCTGGGAGTGCACATCGATGACGGCTTCACACTATTCACAGAGGAAATGGGTGTCAGGAAAAATATTCTCCTCCAGCAGCCTTTCGAGCGCCTACGGATGTCCTCAGATGATGGAGTCCGCATGATGTTCCTCGACTTTGGTGGCCCTGAGGCTGAAATAGTGAGAAACGCTTTATAGGTTTTACTTAAGAATTAGTACCAAAAAATATTCTGTATGTAAGAGGATATATTGAATGTACCAAACTTGAAAGTGGGACTGTGATTGGGGGCAATCTACTGAATTGATTAACACACACGTGAAAGTTGAGCTTTGTAAAGGGATTGCTGAAAGTGTAATATGGGTGTCATTCTGTGTGCAGGGCGGCAAAATGGTTCATAGGAAACATACAAGCAGAAACTGGCTGTTAACATTTATCTGGGATTAAATAAGAAATCTGTTAGAAAAAAAAACAAAGGCTTTGGTAAATTATCAGGAGTTCTACAATTTAAATCTTATAAATAGGTCCTGATCATTAAATATTCTTAATCTAAAGGGCTTAAATGCTCGCGGAAGGAAAAGGGAAAAAGAAGTTACGAGTGCCTTTAGTTGGAATGCAGGTTATCTACAAAGAGTGTGTTTTTGATAGATAACAGATGCTCAAATTGTTCGCACTGCACAATTTGAATTAGGAAGCTGGATGTGCTACTGGCAGTTTTGGAGTGAGAGTGATAGCAAGATTAAGTTTATAGCATTAAAGTCAAAGGTAATAATGATCATGGTTATTTAATAATAACAATAATATTAATAATTATATTTCTGTTTACATGCATATATCTCAAAGTGCTGCAAAAAACTGAAAAAATATGAAAAAATTCAAATTAAAAATGTAAATATAGACTCTAAACCTTAGAAAAGCTTCTTTAGCTGCCCCTGATTCCTTATTAAACAGAGATATTAGCCCAGGAAGCAACCACTGTGTGACACACACCAAAATTATATTCTGATCATTTTTCAACTTCTTTTCAACCTCTGCATCACCTTCACAATCACAAAACAGGCTAAAAATAGGAGGAAACTTTGCTCAGTTTTGCTCTGTCCAAAATCAGAACATTTTGGACTTCAAATGTGTGTCCTTTGTTCTTGAAGAGGAAGTGTACAGCTGAATCTCGCAAAGACTTACTGGCTCTCCTATCCTGTGCCACGTGTTTGTGTAGTTGTTGTGTGGTTTCTCCAATATAGGAGGCTGTACAGTCCTCTCTGCACTGGATCGCATTAAGAACACCGCTCAGCTTGGTTTTGGGGGGTCTGTCTTTTCAGTTTTTGTCTGAGTGTGTTGTTGGATTTAAAATTGTTGTGTTTGGAAAAAAATATTTTCTCTAAACACAAGAACGACTTGGCAAGGGCTTAAGTTTGCTTTGTACAGTAAGGAAACACAAAAAAAAAAAGAAAAAAACAGCCCTACACTCAGAAAAAAGGAGCAAAACATAAATTCTTGCAGACATGACCATCCCAACAAGTAGAGCCTATTTACTGTATATGAAAACATGTTGTTTTGGAGGCCTACCAGGAGTAAAGCTTCTTATGTCGGGCTATCACAAACACACCGTGTGTCTATAAGAAGAAGACTTGAAATAAGCTTTTGGCTCATAAACGCATTGATTCTGATGTGACTGGAGTAAATAAAGTTGGGGAATACATGGAATTCATCCCATTATTATCATTATTTATGGTCCAAGATGTGTGAAACTGTTGACCTGTTTTTAATCCAGACTTTCTGGGAATTTAGAAAAATCATAAAAGCTGTGAAAGAAAATCTGGTGTCAGGTGCAAAAGTTAACCTGGTTCAAACAATTATTTAATAAACACAGAAATACTAAATTACATAGAAAAAAACAACAACTTTGTGAGGGAGATAATGAGGGGAGGGCAAAGGAGGGGAGACCCTAACTGGTTGATCTAGAGCAGGCATGTCCAAAGTCGGTCCTCGAAGGCTGCTGTGCTGCATGTTCTGGAGGTTTTCCTGCTTCAGCACAGCTGATTTCAGTTGATAGTTGATTAACTGGCTTTTGCTGAAATGCAATCATCAAAATGAGCTGTGTTGAAGCAGGGACACTTCTGCAGGACAGCGGCCCTCAAGGACCGACTTTGGGCATGCCTGATCTAGAGAGCCTTTGACAGGGCTGCCAATAATCATGGAGGTATCATAAGTGGCTACAATATTATCATATTTAAATCTACATTCAAAAAAAGTATATACAATGTATTGTTTTTTTGTGCTGTATCTAGATCATCATGTTCTTGATGGCAAATACTGCAAGTTCAATGTTGTTTAAATCTATTTTCTAAAAACTAAGAAACAACCATCCATATACAAACATCCTGATTTATGACTTGTCTCTCTCTGCTACCAGCAACTGGACCTTCGCTGCTGCCCAAAGACCATAGTGTTCATCATCCACTCTTTCCTGTCTGCTAAGGTCAAGCGACTTGGTCTTCTGGCGTGATAAAGGCCGATCATCCATAACATCAAAACAGGAATATTCAGTGATAAATACACCAGCGGGAGAAGACCTTCGACAAAAGGGCCAGAAAGGTGTTGCTGACAAGCTCACCTTCTCTGCCTTTCCTCTGCCTTTAAAGCTTACAGTGTTTGATCAGAATCTCTCTGGTCTTTTTGGAAAAATGAAGAGAAAACTGGAACACTAATGGACATTTTTTTTTATTTGTTGTTGTTAGGTTGTTTTTACAGATAACTGAAGTTGGTAATCATTTAAGGTCTGCATCTGTCAAGGCTTTCTAAGTAGGTCAGGCAACTTTATAATGGGAATTTGTAAGAATGTGACAGGCTGTATTTAAATGTTTTTAAGCTTGAAGTTGCAACCGTTTTTTTCTTAGTTGGATTTTATGAGTCACAGCAGGCTTTTGTCATAAACGTCTTTTCATCTTTCACTCTTTGCTTCACGGACGTGGTGAGTGATGTTGGACAAACAGTTTTCAGTTTCAAAAGAGTGACAGATTGACGTGGCTGATTCTAACAGGATCAATAGCCTGTACTAAGCAGAGAACAGCTAAACCGTCACGCTGTTCCCTGAGAGTTATTGATCAATTTATTGAATTCGGTTCCCCTATTTAAACTATGGCCTATCAGTGAAAAAAGAATATCTTTATTAGGTCCTAAGTCATATAATTATGGACATTTTTAAATAGAGCAGACAGAAACATAACTTCAATTAGGTGAATATGATCAGCTAATATGGCAGATTTTTCCACATTTTCACTGACATGCAGCAGACATCTTATCAAGATTTATGTTGTTAGTTTAAATAAAAAAACAAATCAATTATAATCATAAAGTGTGTAATTATTTCATTTTATGTTTAAGTTGACTAAACATCTTTTTCTTGTTTTGGGGCCTTCTCTGATATCTAAACACTAAACCCACATACAGTGATATATGTTCTAAACCCAGTTTGTCTAAGAAAACAAATGTATTGTATATTCTTATTTAAACAGAAGTGTGCCTTTCAAGGTTGTTTGTATATAAACATGTAATAAACTTTGTTAACTTTTACTGATTCCTTTGACTATCTGTAATTCATCTCTACTTTTTTTGGGTTTCTTGCTGAAATATTTCCATAGGTTAAATCTTTGCCTATTCTTTTAGCTCAAGCTAAATAGATTAGATTGGAACAATCTGGGAACATAAATTTGTTCTTTCTGATTATGTTAGATTTCGGTCAGGACTATGATGTGCCATTCCAACTCATTAATACATTTTGATTCAAAACTTTCCATTGTAGTGCTGTGATGTATATTAAAGGAAATGATGTTGCTGGAATGTGACTCTCCACCCTAGTCTTAAGTCTTCTGTAGCCTCAAACAGGGTTTCTGTTAGAATATAGGTGCATTTTGCATATTTGGTCGTCCCATCATCTTGAAAGGAGCATTTATGCTTTTACCACCACGTGTCACTATGTGGATGGTGGATTCATGATGATGTACAATATTTCTGCTGCAGCGGTGTTGGGTGAACCGTGACCAGCTTCTACTTTTAAAAAAAGATTATAAATAAGATTTCATAATAAAGCATTCCAATTTCTTACAATTCCCACATTGCTAATGTTTATTACTTATAAAACAGTTCTATGGAAGACATTTTCCTGCCAGGAATAACTTTTCCATTTCAGTTTATTGTGAGAGACCATGTTCCTGTATGTAGTCATAAGGATGGATCTTTGACACTCTTGGCATTTTGCATTTAGGCCAAAAAGGTTCCTTATTTGGTGTCATCAAACAGAAGTACCTTCTTTTGTTTTAAGTGGCTCCTGTAGTGTGGCAGACTGCTAATGGAACCTAATGGTCCTTTTTCAACATTGGTATACTTGACTCTACATTAAAGCCAGACTCTTCAACCTATAGTTGTCCTGTTAAGACATTCCTCCACCTGAGCTGTAATTGACAGCAGTTCATCTATACTTACAATCTACTGTACCCATTAAATGCTACTTAATTCTCTTCCTTCCAACCTGTTAAATAGGATAACACCGGATTGTCAAGTTTACTGTTGTATAATTCTCTTTTTATTTTAAAATGATAGCTTAAGTTAGATATTCAAAGCTTCAGATTATCTAATATGACCTCTCTCTGCTCTAGACTTGTTCACAACACAAACCTTTCTGATTATTCTAGTCGTCATAAATCTGTTTCATCATGAAGGTTCTATAACAAACCTCCATTACCTTCTCAGAAGAGCTATTTATAGTGATAGGAAATGGCACACAGATGCACTCACTAAATGAGATTTGAAAACAAGTTGTAGGTTCTTGTTTTGCATGTTTAAGTATTTGGTTACTAGTCTTAGTCATTCACCTCACTGCCATTGTATCTTGGTCTCTGACAGCTGTTTTCATCTGTCCATTGTTTCACCTTTATAACAACAATAATCAAACTCTTTATTATAAATGATATTTAAAGCATTTTCTCTATAGCAGAGCCTGAGCCTGCTGTCTCATATGTTATTTGTTAAACCTTTTAGTTCCCTATGCTCTTGCCAACCTTGTATTTCCATGTGAGTGCCCAAGAGCATTAAAACATCTCTGCATAGTGTCCCCCCCCACACCACCACTTTCACAGCCATGCAGTAGGCCTACTGTGTGTTTGTCTATAACCTAAAAGCCCTAAAAAAAAATCATGGTGCTGTATGAAGTATGAAAACATAAGAATGGTGTTGTTAGATTTTCAAGGGACCATAAAATCACGTTTTACATCATAACATGTAAAATATTTTAATGTAGCAGTTATCGCTGCATGCTGTTATTATTAATAGTCCTAGTTGGTAGTCTTTTAGTGTCATTAAGGTACAAATAGATTTGTAGAACGGACAGAGCAAAGCGATGATGAGGATGATTATAATTGTGTGACTCTTAAGTCAGCGGGGTGGGTAATTGGAACAGTTAGTCCTGCTGCTAGCCATTGTAAAACGGAGCAAACAAAGGCTATGCTCTCATGTGCTTTTTATTGGCATTAAACGGTGTTATCAGCAAGGAGCAGATGCTGTGTCAGCTTTTGCGTGTGCTTTAAAAAAAACCTGTTTCCATTTGTGTGTGCTTCGACTGCAAATACAAGCAGGACAGTCCAGTAATAACACCACGAGCTGGATAACAAATCACAATACACTGTTCATATTTAATCATACCCCCTCTTTCATTTCTACCCCACCCTCTTGTTGAAACGTTGCTATAGTAACAACAGGGTACACTCACCCTCATGGCATCTATCTTTTTTTCCACTGAACTATGGTTTTGCTATTGAAATTGCCAATCAGCCCTTCCGATCCAGTTGGTATGGAAGGAGGAGACAGTGTGAATATATTTTGATTAACAAGAGTGGAAGGGCACTTTGGAGGAAGATGAGGAGGGAAAAAAAAGGAGAAAAAGCAGATGTTCATTGGAGGAGAAGGAGAGAGGATGTTTCATGAAATAGCACACATGCTGTGATCTTTTGTGTTGAATTTTGGAAAGCTTCAATATCACATATCTGTAAATAAGTCTCAGGAAATACCTTTGCTGGTGAACCATAGCAGACTGGGAAATATTTCCCTCACCACATCTTCAGTTTTTAGACCTTTTTTTTGGTTGGTGTCATTCAATAGTTTTTGATAATGAATATTTAGTGTTAGTGGTTTTATGTTTTGACTTGATCAAATTAGATAATTTCATAATGAAAATATCCAGATCTCAATATCTCATTAAAATTAACTTAACTTGTTGTTTTTACATCTCTTTCACTTTTGTTCTGGGCTTCGTATTTTTTAACAAAACATTTTTTTTCTCAGGGACACATAGCCAGTCTGCTTATAATATTCAGGCATTCCCATTTTGTCGTGTTTAATATCCTGAACAGAATAATATGGAACCGCCATACATTCCTTATATCTTACTCTTGCTTTGTTTTGATTTCTCTATGATGTCATACAAGTGAAAAAGCCACAGAGGAATTGTATCACGTTGTGAATCAGAAGGTTTTCCCAGCTAATATACAACAAACAATAAATAAATGTAATACATAGCTTTGATTTTGCTATTACAAATGACTTTAGAACTCTTAGTTTAACTTAAAAATGTGATCATTTTAGACTTGTTCAACAAGAGACTGAAAAAAGATTTTGTATGATAAAGTATAGGGAAATTTGCAAATGAGTATAACATTATGATTATATTACATTTGCTTCCACTATCACGGAATAAATCAACTTTAAGTTCAGTATAGGAATGGGACATGATCAGTTTATTCCTCTCTGCAGTGTTTATTGAGTTGTTTCCTTTCCTTTTAAATATATCTACATTTTAATATTTATATATTTACAGTCATACATTTATATAGATATATTTCCTTTCCTTTTTTTTCTTTTTTTGTTTTTGCTTTACTGTTTGCTTTTTTGGATTTGTTTCCTTCTGCATAACTTTATTCTTATTGATACATAAAAAAACATAATAATGCCTGGTTTGAAAAAATAAAGTGGATAGACCTCATTATGTTTTGTTTTGTTTTTTGCTTTTAATTTTGTTAATTTGAAGCTGTCTAGTTCACCACGTTAAAAGTTTTGCTAAACACAGAAGTCTTTCCTATTGTTAGTACTCATTTTACATTTTAGATGTTAGCAGTAAAACATGTATAGTGTATTTGTATAGTATTTGTTTATCCCCTGAATAAGTAAACCAATGCTAAAATTAAAAAAGATTTTAAGATGAAAAGACAAAGTCTATTATAAAAGGGAAATAATATTACCCAACTAAGAAAAAATATTGTCCTACTGTTAGCACTTACATTTGTAAAAATCAAACGCTTCTTGCTCTGAGGCTTTTTAAAAACCTGAGGAAATGCAAACAAGAAACGCATCAATGAATTTCCCCGATTGATTTATAAATAGATACAAAAATTTTCCTTCTGCATCAATGACTACAATAATGTGCTAAAGTAGTACAGTCAGTACAGTCTGGGAATAATTTTTTTAAAGAGTTAACCTTTGTAAGAACAAACCTGCAATAATTAATTTTTAAAAATATAATTTTATCTCATGTTTTGCCACAAGTAATAAGTCCCAAGAACAATGACACACCTTATGCAAACTGTCAAGCATGGTGGTGGAAGAATAATGATCTGGACTTGTTTTCCAATGTCACAGCCCTTTACTGAGCTGACCATAAACTCCTCTTTACACCAATTTATTCTACTGTAAAACATAAGGTCAGGCTGACAAATAAAACTAGGTCATGAAACAATACTTTACTAACCGTAGAAACTCTCATGCAGCGCTTGTCAGGTAAGGTTCTGAATCATCTAAGTCACGACAAAAATGTAACTATTTAAACTTGCTACCTAGAGCAGCATGGCTAAAAACAATCAAATTTTTAAACACCTTGTAGTAAATTCATAAAGCTATGACTATATAATCATCAAACTACAGCATTCAAACTTAAAGAGCAAGAAAATACATCTCTATAGCATAATCTAAAAAAAGGAGAAAGGTTTAATAGGAGACATCTTTAAGTTATTACTTAAAATCTGGTTTTACAAGAGTTTGGAAAACTCCTTTTATTTAGAGTTAAATAAAAAAATACATTTGGTAAACCTAGTTTATCTACAGTAATTTTTCAAATTGCGCTCATGTTTAGAACGGATTATTGATATACAATAAAACATGATATCTTTCAATTAATTTGAACTGCTCTTGCTTGATGTTGTGCGAATTGGCAGAAATGTTGTTTAAGATCATATCTATAGCTGGCAGGTGGCAGCAGAGCATTAGACATGAGGGAAAAGATGCTGCCGTCTGGCTTTGCAGACAGTAGGGGTCTCTGTGTCTCCACAAAGAATATCTTTTTAAAGAGAGTGATGGTGTTAAAAAAGGAAAAGGGACTGACAACATTACAGCTTTTATTGGTTCTGACCAAATTCTGAACAGGACATCCCACAATATCCCTAACTGTACCCCACCTACACAACAGCCTCTCCACAAACACAAAAGAATAAGAGAAAGGGAAAGAGGACAAGAGATTAATACCAAGGCTCTCTCTGAGCAATTCATATTCCAACTGGAGAAGCATGTTATCTATTTTCTCATACTCATCCATTGTACTCCTTTTCTGGAGAGGCATTCGAGCAAAGGCAGGATCCAGCATGAATCAAATAGGACCTTTAAGGAACCGCACAATGGTGGCAACACTTAGTACAATGAGAAAACATTTCAGGCTCACACAGAATCCAGAGGAATTGTATCACTTTCACAATAAAACCATGTCAAATCTGTACAGAAGGGATGGGCCGAGGCTGTTGCTGAATCCTCCGTCATTGGAAAGTCATTCTTCCAAGCTTAATCAATCTAGGTTGTTTGATTCAATTCAAACTCCCTCCCAGGCAGAAGAGGGGAGAGGAAAAAGCAAAGCAGAAAATGAGAGTCGACTTGAGCCGACTCTCTCTAACTTTGACAAGGATTCTCACCATCTTTTGTCTACTTTCTGTCTCACTTTTTCTCTCATCGTCTGCCTGCAGGCAGGAATTATGGCTGCTCATTTCATGCTAAGCCATATTTTGATTTATTTATTTATTTTCCAGTCACCAGTATTTTTTTTTAAAAAAAGGTTATTACTGCTGTATGTCTTAAAGACTAGGTTAGGGTTATTAAATATTCCAAAGCGAATAGTATATCCTCTCAAGTAAGCTCCTTGGAAATTTTCCATCAGGGCACCCTTTTATTCTTTCCAAATGTAGTTATGAATTTTAAAGTAGACTTGTATTACTTGGGGAGAGAGACGTGTGATCAGAATACAGAACAAAGCTTAGATTGGACTTTCTTCCTCTAAGAACATTGAGAATGAGACAGCTGAGGATAAAGAGAGGAGGATATTGTGTTTATTTTGTCTAATAACAACTAATCATAATGGGTTTTCTTTTCTTCTATTTGCTCAAATAACAATAATAACATTGAGCCAAATCACCGAACAATCTCTGTTCTAATCCAATACAAGTAATCTTTAGTTTTGATTTAAATATAGTTCTGGTGGGTTTTTTTTCCTTAGCATTTCTGCTACTGTATTGAGCAGACAATCAGATTCAGTACCATCAGTCATCCTTCCCCTCCCAGACTAATTTTTTATTTTTTAGTATTCATGAGCATATGCTACTGTGTGAAGTCTCCTGTCAATAAATATGCACAGTCTTAATTGTTCCCATCATAATTAGACTACAATTCTGTTCTTTTTGGCTCAGGTGTGTGTTAAAGCCCTTTCTTTTGTGTGCGACTTGGCACGTCTAATGATTTCCATGACAATCATTTGAGTGAGTGAGGAAAAGAGAAGGAGAGAGAGAGAGAGAGAGAGAGAGAGAGAGAGAGAGAGAGAGAGAGAGAGAGAGAGAGAGAGAGAGAGAG
>JAUZNJ010085921.1:5858-23187 GCA_034780135.1 Jordanella pulchra
AAAAAAAAGAGGGATCATACGGTCAGTCTGTCACTGGGTTAGGATATGACTGAATAAATAGGACTGGTTACTGCCAGGTTGCTTCACTCGGCGTAGTGCATGATGCTCTCCACGTAGTTGCCGGGGAACAGGCCGGTGACGCCGTTGCAGACGCCCTCGAACCAGCCGTCGTCGTTCTTCTTCACCACGTAGATGATGGCGCCCTCCATGAACGACAGCTCGTCGTCTTTGTCCCTGGTGTAGTCGTAGATGGCCACCACTGCAGGAAAAGGACGAGAGAGACAGGAGACATGATGTTTAATGAGTTTTTTTAATGTTCAGCTGATAACTAAAAAAGAAAAATTAAGAATGAAGCGACGACTTGGAGCGGGGGTGAGGTGCTCCGCTTCTGTTGGTTTACAATATTCTCTTTACTAAAAATCTACTTTTTGAGTTTGTTTTTGCACCACATTTAAAGTTTCATATGGATATTTCTCCAGTGGTTAGAGATTAAACACACACTGCAAAATCTACTAAGGAATCAAAGGTGTGACTGAAATGATGCTGGAACAGTTGGATGAATGAATGCATGAATGGATGCAAGGATGAGTGGATGGATGGATGCAAGGAATCATCCATCCATCCATCCATCCGTCCATGCATGCACGGATGGATGGATGGATGGTAACATGATGGATGGATGGATGGTAACATGATGGATGGATGGATGGTAACATGATGGATGGATGGATGGATGGATGGATGATTCCAAACTTTTCCAAACAGGAATCTTAGTCCATGTTCATACAATCTGCTGCAGTTACGACTAACAGAGGATCTGTGAAGCAAACCTTTCTCCATGTAGTTCTGGGGGGCCCACTGTGGGTCTCCATCCACATACGGGTCGTCGTACTGAACGACGGCGGCGTCCTCCTCCTCGTAATCCACCGGGGGTGGCGGCGGCGGAGGGGACTCGTCAAACATGGGCAGATCATCGGGGGGCGGCGGCGGAGGTGGGGTGGGAGTGTCTGCTACTGTTGGACAGTCAGAAATCAGCCATGAAACCTGAGTTCATAGTTTCAGAAAGGATCAGGGGGCGGCGGCGGCGGCGGCATCAAGCAGTAGGAATGAACCAACATGCATTGGAAGGCGTGTTCATTCATTGAGCAGAAATTAACATGAGTCACCTAATACTCCTTCAGTTAAACATTCAGGCATCCAGGTACAATAACAGCAGTTTACTGGCTCCACATACAATAAAAAAAATGTTTATGAGAGACGAAAACTACAGAAAAGACTTAAACTCTCACCAACTGAGTAACAACCCAGTTTAATCATGTTTATTACTCTAAAGTTGTAGTAATATACGTTTAATGCTTTGAAGAAGCATCATTGTCTCAGTGTGACCAAAATCACACCCAAAGCAGAGCGGTTGAGTTTCTTTCCCATCACAACAACTTTTCTTCTTCTACTATATTTTCCAGACCTTTAAAGGCTTAATGCGCATTTTTTTTATCTTTCAACAGACTCGTTGGAACAAAGGTTTCCATTAAAAGTTCTTGATGTTCTACATTAAAAAATATGTATTTATTTGTTCTTGTTTACTGTGATGTCAGATGTGGCTCAAGTTTAATATCTGAGGTTTTTCATGGGAGCCGTTTTAATTTCGAACCTTGAACTTTAGAAAACCTTCCAGGAAATCCAGATACAGGTTCATGTTTTGGTCTAAATGGTAACATAAATGATCAACTTCATCTTTAGAAGCACTAAAATGGCAACAATAAAAAGACACATGAAACCCTCAAACCACAGAAATGTCTAGATACATGTAAACGGTTCAGGTTCGCCATTAAAGCAGCCATGGTGCCGTTTTTAACTATTTGACATATAAAAACTATTTGGATTTCACACCATAAAAACTGTCTAGTATTTTGAAGATGAAGACGAATGCAATGCAAATGTCTCAACTAGATTTAGGCCTTCTTCACTGCTGCTTTGGCTTTATACTTGCTGTTGTTTTCTATTGAAAGTAAACATTCACTGTGTGTCTCAGTCAGGATGACATTATGCATATCCTGAAAAACATCAGAACTATTTTAACCACTTGCTTGAAATTTCTTAATCCAAAAGAAACAAACAAAAAAAAAAAACATGAACAAATAAAAAAATTGCAAGGTGTTGAATTTCCATATGCTTCACTAATGTTACTTAAAAAAAATCCACAACTAACACGTTTAATTGAAAACTGAACTATTCTAAACCATTGCATGCATCTAACTAAAAGCCCATAAAACATCCAAAATAAATTGTGCAAACTGGAATAAAATGCACAGTGCATGCAGAATTAGAATCAAGTAACTGAGTGAAGCCTCTTCACTTACTGCTCTCTTGCATCCTGGCCACAAAGCCAGTGAGAGGTATCTGTGGAGTCAGCTGAGGCATGGGGGGAGGAGGAGGTGCGACAGACACTGAAAGCCAGCAGACAGTGGACAGGAAGTCAAAGAGAGAGAGGGGGGGGGGGGAGAGTCAGGACCCCATAAGTCATCCAGAACATACAGATAAGGGTTCAGAGAGCGACCCGCTACTGAAAAAACCCATAGACACTGAAGTAGTGCAGGAAAAAAGCAGAACCACTGCAAAGAAGTCACCATTTCATTTCTGATTTAATGTTGTTTATGCATCTCCTTTAAATCTGTGGATCCTATTTAGCAACAGTTGAAAAGTTCAGAGTGTGATGAGATTTCAAAAATTCATCTGAGGATCACCAAGGCTGACGGATAAACTGCAGATTATGTTGGAATTCGGTCAGTCTGATTGTTCTCACGCCTTAAAAAGCAAAATGACCACAAGAAGGCACTGTTTCCACATGTCTAAGAAAGAGTAGTTGAACTTCTGGTTTACTATGGCTGGTATAAATGTTGATTGCAGTTTAATATACACCATAGGGATGTCGGTTGCCATTTTCAACCAAAAAACACTCTAAATACTGGAGATGGTGGAGGAACGAGGATTCAAAGGAGGGATACCCAGTAGACTTCAGGATTCATAAAAAGTTAAAGGATGTTTTTTTTATTTTAATATTGTGGTAAAAAGTTTAACACCCAGAATCCTTTAGGTTCAAAAACTGCATGATAAACTGAACTGCAGTTTATGCAACATCATCAAATTCAAATGGGACTCATTGGATGCTGAAGCTGTCAGCTGAAATGCAGTAGCACCATCTTTTCCTAAAGCTGAAATTCAGCTTTTGGAAATAGATTCTATTTATATCTTCCTCCCACCAATATATTGATCAAACTATCCCATTAGGTTAGAGCTCTGATTTATAGTATTTTACTAACTGTTTATATCTTAACTTCTCTCTTCATGCTACCTTTCTAACATTAGCTGGTATGAAAACACAAAGATCTGATTTTATCATTTTCTCATCAACAAAAAATGCCTTTTAACTTAGAACCGCTGAAGAAATGCCTCAGAGTTATAAATTTCTCCTTTGCTAACTTTACTAAGAGAATTGGTTTTGTTTTTAAATAAAGGTGGATAAAAAAGTACTTTTTATACATTTGTATGTGATAAAAAATGTGAGCATTCATGCATCTTTGCCAGCTCAGGCTTTAGGGTTAAAGATGGAGACGTTGGGGCCTTACTTGAGTTTTGGGCATAGCCAGGGGTGCCTCCATTAATGTGAGGCTGTTGCTGCTGCAGTTGCTGCTGCTGTAGCTGTAGCTGCTGCTGCTGCAAGGAGAACTGTGACGTGACCGATGGCGCCCGGCGGTAGGTGCCCGTGGCCGAAACCATAGAGACAGAGGAGTTGGAGGAGTTGTGCCGCGAAATCTGCCGCGAGATGGTTCCAAACTGGGACATTGGAGCGGGGCCCAGACCAGGCCCAGAGGCCACCGCTAGACACACCCAGAAGACACAGAGAGGACGGGAAGGAACCAAGAGGGAGGAAGGGTGTTTATGGAGAGGAAGAGGACAGAAAAAAAGACATGAATTATCAATACTCAGAAGGTTATAAAGAGCTTTAAATAACCGATTAGTGCCCCAAACTTTATCAAAGCGCTAGCAGAGCAAAAAGAAGAGCTGAGGGCAACAATATCAGTGGACAATAGTGCTGTTACTGAAGCAAACATCAAGAAATCATCATCAGGAAAAGGAACAACGTAGAGAAAGATAAGCAGAGGAGCAACACAATAGATTGATCCCTCATGTTTTAGGTAGAACCAGATATAAAACCATCTTTCATATCCAGTGTGGGTGTGTTTGGCAGAGCCAAAAAAATCTCAAGCATTTCCCGTTTCATTTCTAGATAATATTTCATCTCACAAGAACAAACTCTGGAACCGGGAAAAGCAGGAAACCAGAGGAAGTTAATCTTCAGAGGAACACAAACAAACCTCTCCGTACTGTCAGCAGCGGAGGTAATTACAGCTGGAGGAGGACGGTGAATTTCAGAGGGCAAAACCTGCATGTCTCAAGTGATTATCTCACTGCAGAATCCAAAGATTGATTGTTTTTATTTGTGCGACAAACAGCAGAAATGCAATCCCAAATGAACAAAGGTTGGCGCTAATAAGGCAGCTTTTCTGTCTTGCAGACATCTCAGTAATTCTCACCCTCCTGCACTCAGAGATACGGAGTCAATATTCCTTAAAGATCAAAGCTGCACCAGGCAATACTGGATAACTCTGATTAGCTCTTTTGGGACTCTGTTGAAGAGAAATTTGGATACTTCCACTATTTAATTTAGGAGATACTAGCTGGTTTAAAAACAATACAAGATGGCAGGATTTGAGACAGGAGGATCCAAATGAGACATTTCAGAGAAAATTGAACTAAGACGGCACAAAAAACTAAACATACTTTGACCACAACGTGTTTCTTACTTTGATTTAAAGTAAAAAACAGCCGAAAGTTGGAGCCAAGTTAACCTGTTGTGTGTCTTAATTCAATGATCCTCTCATCTGCGTTTGGTTTTTCTATCCTTGGCGGCTTTTGACCAGTCAGTTTTGTTGATGCTCGTTACTCCTGTATCTTTGGCACAAAGGATAAAATGAGGTAAACGGTGAAACTTTGAGTCGAGTTTAGCTCAGACCCTTTTATAAGCGCCAAGCACCAGATAAAATTATTTGTAATAACTTCATTGACTTTGTTTTTTAGGTTGAAAACATACATTTTATATCCAACCAAATGTCCTGTTGGCTGGTTTACAACAGATAGACACTAATGGCACGATAAATATGTTGTTGTTTTTTACCAAGTCATTTCATAAAATTCTACACCAAATATGCACTAATTTTCTTCGTAATATTCCTTAAATAATGGCCTATTAACTAAAGGATTTTTCTCTTTCCCTCCTCTATATAAAAGCATGTTTTGCCTGTTGTGACAACAAAAAAAATAATAATATAACACTTTAAAGTAGAATCTATATGCTATAAATTGTAATTTATTATAACCCTAAAAACAGATTTTTATACAGTAGTTCATAAAGAACTCCAGACAATCTGTATATATTACTGTAGTACAGAATATGCTGCTCTTAAGACAGTAAAGGTTTCTGTTTCACTGGGTTTAAAACAAACAAAAAATACAGACGGTGAATAATCCAAGAAAAATGTTTTTCCAGGGAAGCTTTTAAAGAATCCGGCTTTGAAAAAAAGAAATTAAACCAAACCAACAGACTCCACTAAGGAAGTTTGAAATTTACAATATTCTACAAAACATTTCCCTTTACATATATTTTGGTAGATTGGTTAGTTTTAAGTTAATAGTTAGTCAACCCAAGATTTTAGTCATGGCCTTTAGATTTCGTTAGTCCAAAGCCGGTAGACACCTACCGACTATCTACACAGTCTGTTACTATTCAACTCCAAAGCTGATTTTCTATGATGACACAAAGTTCAGAGTAACTGTAGAGTTAAAGAAAAAAAGGACGTGGCAGAAAACGAACACAAATCCACTCCATGATGAAACATGGTGGTGGAAGCATCATTCTGTGGGACAAAGACAGACCAGTTTTTTCTTTTTTTCCCCTAATTACAAAAAAAAAACAAAAAACAGGAAGACGTATTATTAGTTGTTTAATTCCCACATATTTCAACACTTCCTGTTTTACTTTTTCTTTCAGGATTGGTCTGCAAAAAGCTGCTTCCCATTGCATGATGCTGCCACCACCGTGTCTTGTTATTGGGACGGGATACAAAAAAAAAAAAATATGCAGTGCAAGTTTTCAACTTCTTAATATGTTGGGCAACATTTGTGCCACCGTTTTTTTTTTTTATGGGGGGTTCCTGTGAAAAAAGAATGCATCGACTTCGTTCTATCTGAATAAGTCAACTTTGTCACATAGAATCCCAAAGAAACACATTGAATTTTTCATAGTAGTACAAAGAACATGGAGGCTTTGCAAAGCACTTCAATAATTAATTAGAAAGGAATGATTAATTAAAACAACCACCACCACAGGAGAGATCGCTTTGTGTAAAAAGTAAATGTGACTCTTAAAAGACAAAAAGAATACGTATGATTGGCTGATATTACCAAGCTTACCAACTGTTGAGATGTTTTCTCTGCACCTAATTAAAGTTGGAAGTGAACATCTCTTTGTTTTATCAGGTTTTATAATCTAATTAGAAAACACCACAGATTAAAGACCAAATTCTCTGCTTGGAGAAGACAGAAGATCCCCCACACCAGCACCACCCAGTGTTTACACACGTCTTCCAGCAGCGAGGCAGCCTTGATTCCACCACCAGAGAAACGACGGAAGCAGTCCTGGAGTCGGTGAGTCTCACCTATGGCTGAAGGAGGAGGAGGAGGAGGTGGAGGTGGTGCTGGTGGCGCCATCCCAGCCAAGGGAGGAGCAGGTGGAGGTACACCAGGAGGAGGTGGGGGAGGAGGAGGAGGAGGGGGTGGTGGAGGGGCTCCCGGAGGAGCCGATATGGGCAAGACTGAAAGAAGGATTAGCATTAATGGACGCAGAGAGAGAGAGAGGAACCTCTGCACCTCCGTTACATAACATCAGAACAACTCCAGAGGCAGGAGGGGAAGGCTTCGCTGTGGGACGAGGCGGGCGTTTCCATGGCAACCGGCTCACGGCTTACAGCTAATTCTGCTGGAGAAAAATGCTGCGTTCTTTGCAGAAAACGGCGTGCATCAGGTCATGGTGCCGTTCCAAACCGTAGGTGCACGTCCGTAAATTAAAATATCATTGAAAAGCATCTTCATTTCATTAATTCATTTCAAAAAGTTAATCCTGATAACTGGCTCCAACAGATGTAAAAAACAAAAAAATACACAAGATCCTCAGAGCACATGAATAATAACAATGCTTACTTTAAAGAAGTGTAACATTGTGGACTACAAGGCCAGTCACCCATATCCTGCACAAGGAGGTTAAGCCACTAAACGTCCTTCCTGAGGTTGGAGGCTGTTCTCAGAGTCCTTTACATTATCCAACCTATTATTGGAGAGTTTAGTGGAGGGGAAAAGGTAGATTTTATGATTCTTTTTTAAATCAATGTCTTGGAGTCGAGAAATGCATGATCAGAGCTGCATGAGGAATAATGAAAAAATGTAACCGCCTTTCTCCCAGTTTTTCCTCCCACTAAACTTTCTGTTAATATACTTTGACCAAGAGAACAGAAAGCCTCTTAAGATACCTTTGGAATTTCCTGCTTCCTTCTGTTGCTAAGTTTATTTTTAGTTCCCATCAAGACCACCTGCCTACATAGTCAAAAATATAAATATCCAGTTTAATCACCATGGTAACACTGGGCCAGTCTGGCTAGCAAATGGACCTGAGCTAAACTACAAAGAGAATCTAGGTAGCATTGTCAAGAGAGGAAAATGACAGACACCAGAACCAACACTGTACATGTTGGAGGCTGACATCCACCCAAACCAAACAGAGCAGCACTGATCCCATCCCTGCAGAACGGACCAAGTACCGAGTCCATAAACTGCGCCATGCCTTGCAAGGACATAGTTTTCAGTAAACCCTTAATTAGTTTATTCATTTTAAGAGAAAATGAAAATAACTTTTAATCCTAAATGTTAACAGAAATACATCAATCTCTGTCTAATGTTTAGACTTTGAGTTCATAAATGAATTTAATGAAACAAATGAACCTTTTAATGATGTTTTATCCTGTTGTGAAGCACCTGTTTGGTGCATGTGGCCTGGCCAGCCAGTTCTGTGGACCTTTAATATGTAAAGTAGAAGGCCTCTAACAGCTTGGCCTATTTACACAGTAGGATGGGAAACCAGCTGCGCCCAGAACACAATGGTTCTTAATAATCCCCGTCTGCTGAACACAAGCTTTGTGATTTACAAGGTTCTAGCTAAAATTGGTCAATTTACACTTTTATAGATTAAAAATCTTTAGCATAGACTAAGAACTCTCACAGGGGTGAAAAACACCAGATCTTAACTGATCAGAGTTGAATTTCTTTTACTCTACCCAACAGTTTTCATGTATTCTTGAATGAAGGAAGATAAATCACCTGACAGTTCATTCAGAATACGGGAAAACAGACTGAATGCTGATGAATCTGGGGGGGGGGCGCAGCGTTTAAGCTGCACTGCAGAAATGAGAGAGAAATCGATCTGTGCTTCAGGTGCTGCATTGCTCACCTGGTCCAGAGTTGGGGATTGAGGGTGTAGGCACGGCGATGGGAATGCCGATCCCACTGCTGCCGCTGTTCTCCCTGCTGCCGCTGCCCCCGCTGCTTCCACTAAAGAAAGGAGGAGCAGAAGAAAAGGTCTTGATGAATTCAGGCTTCTCCTCTGCTTCTACAAGAAGTGTTTTAGCTCCGCCACGCAGGGCAGCACAACCTGAAGAATACCAAAGACTTTAAGGGAATTATCCTAGCTTTATATGAACTATAATGGCTATTAATGGATTTGGACTAAGATGTTTTATTTTCTTTAGCACATGTAATTACTTACAAATTAAAAAAATAGGCAGAGTTCAATGTTTTGGAATAACGGTAAAGTTACTGCCATCAAAGTCGAATCCTAGGAAGGGATTAATTGGAGGGTTAGATATAAGCTCTGGCCTTTCTCATATATAGGACATCTGATTGGAGTATGTATGTCAGCCCTGGCGTAGCTCTGTAACACCCTGCCTTTGACCTCAGGGCTTTTAGATCAGCAGTCTGGCAAACTAAATCCCCCTCCTGCTATCTCACTCTCTCTTTCAGCCTGGCCTTGATCCCAGTTTTTTTGTTGTTTTTTTCTTTAACTCTCATCCAGCATTCAAACCTTTTCATCCCTGCACTTCAGCAGATCCGCCCTGCCTCTCACCCCTCTGACCGCTGCTTGACCCATTGCTCTCATCGTCTTCGAAGAGATTCCTCGCGCGTTTCCCTGGACTCTTATGACTCTTTCCATCCCGCTCAACCGCTGCCCACCTCCACCCCCCTACATCTCTTTATTCCCTTTTCCTACCGACGCTACCCACCCCTCCGGCTAGACTCACATCAATCACGCACAAACAAAAGGGTCACCCCTCTGAAGGAGGACTGTGGCAGTGAGGGTGCAGCGTCTGTGGGGGATAAAGGCCCCCACAGCGGCATGTCACCTCGTTTGAAGTCAACATTAAACTTGAGCTTCTCATTTTGTGGAAAGTTCCCTTTTTTATCCAGTATTCCTGTATACTTTATGTCAGTTTTCCATATTTCCAAATTACAAAAGGAAGAAATGTTGTAATAAAGACGGACGAGACAAACGAATGAACTGAAAGAGGAAAGGACAGAAGGAACCGACAGAGGGATACATGTCCAAATGGATGGAAGGATGAATAGATAGACATAAAATAATTAGCATGGATAAAAGTGAGATGTATGGATCAGTGGACGGATGGATGATGAGTCCTTTCGGCTGCTCTTTTATTCGGGGTCATTATACCACTTCCACAGACTTGGCAAAGTTTTTACAATGCATGATGCT
Source organism: Jordanella pulchra (assembly GCA_034780135.1). NCBI lineage: Eukaryota > Metazoa > Chordata > Actinopteri > Cyprinodontiformes > Cyprinodontidae > Jordanella > Jordanella pulchra. Next base: position 15,793 of record JAUZNJ010085921.1, read on the forward strand.
CTTCTTGATGCAACCGAGATTAGACTCAGACCACAAGACTGGGCTGCACCAATGGGTAGATAGACCAAATTGATACATGAAAGAATGGATGTAGAAAAGCGAAATATGAACAGATCAAACTGACAGGTGTATGGCTTCTGAAATGGAAAAAAGAATTGGACAGCCTGACGGATGCATGGAAGTGAAAGAAAGAGCAGATAGATGCAGAGTCATGCATAAACAATGAAGAAGTAACTTGAAGAATCCCCTCTTATTGCATTATTTAGCTTTAAAAAAAAAAAAAATATGAAGTTGTTCAGGTTGCACATTACTCTGAGAACTTTTATCTCTTTTCAGTTAAAGTTTTAGGTCTTTGATGCTTTTCAAACATGACAGAATACGGAATGATGTCGTTTTGGGATTTTTATGGCCTTGATTCCCGAATCAATTGCAGTTAGATTTCGGTTATAGAACAAAACAGAACAGAATGAAAACAAAGTATAATGGAAGAGAAAGGAGAAGAAAGTAAAATGGAACAGAACAGAAAATCTTTGTTGTCTACAGGTAACGACTGTCTTAATAATGTCTAAACAAAAAGTTTTCTTTATTTTAAATCCAAATCCTAAGTCTGACTATATAGGTAATATAACAGTTTGCAAATATGAGATGTAAAAAAAACAACAACTTGATAACTAATATCTTTGTGAAAACATTAAAAAACAATCTTTTTTTCTTCCTTTCTTTGACACGTAACCGATTTCCTAGATATGGATTTTTTAGTCTTTAAGGATGTAAGCTGAGCAGGAATCTACAGATAAACTCTGTGTAAAACTGAGCCACTACCAAGCAGCGTTTCTGCTGCAGCCACAACACGCCTTATCTCTGTAAACAACATTATGACACTGTAATGGCTCCAGCGCTTCATATTAAGGTGCACCAGGAGCTTATATTCAATCAGGACTCCGCAGAGGCTGACTGAGACTGATGAGGTGAATAAACCCAGCTGACCTCAAGCCAGAATAATCAAATAACCCTAGCATCAGCTGCACCAGGCGTTTAAATGGAAGCTACAACAGCTTCAGACTGAACAAACATCAGTTCTACATATTTGTTCGGTTCTTCTTCCAGAAAATGTGAAGTCAGGAGAAGAACGATGGGGATGGATTAAAGAAAATAAAAGGTTGTGAGGTATTTATTAGCATTGCAGCCAGTCAGCATAACCAGCTTTTTAGCTAATGAGATGAATTCTTTCACTCATAAGTCAAATTTAATGAAAGTGCAGCTGTCTTTCCGGGGAGAGCAGCGGAGTTCGAGGGTTTGCACGCTGCATTCGTTTTTCTCTTTCATATCAAATATCGTTTCACATCTGAGGCTTTTACAGATATTAATATCAGAGTGATTCTGGACGCGGTAAAAGCCACTCCAAGCCTTGTCAGACAAATACAGGATTTAGTGCAGCAGATGGGGGGGGGGGGGGGAGAGAAAAGAGGTGAGAAGTGAACTAAGCTTCTGAGGCGAATGAAGAGATTAAAACTTTGTGACATGGAGATGTTTTTCACACAGCAGTGAAACCCTGCATACATTTTTGAAAGTTTTTTTTGGCTCAGCTTGTGTCAAAACAAGGATCGTTCTTTCTACACTTTGGAGTATTTTAGAGAGTTGGATTCTATAAATTAGAAAACTAAATAGTTATGCTGAACATTCAAACCCTAAACCAGTTTAAACCAAGTCTTTGCAGAACTTGCATGCAGAACTCCTGCATTGTTCCAAAGTGTAATTTATCATTTATTTATTCATGTTTCCAAGGATCCAAGACGCCCTCACATTCATACATAAGGAAACTTAAACAGTCTTTGCCGTCCTTCTCTGCCTTTACCCGTCCTTGTGTCATGTACCTGTGTGTGCGTTGCCTCTGGTTGAGTGACGCTGTGCGCCCGGGACTGTTCTGTTGGCCGTGTTGGCTACCCAGTCGAGCGGGACTGGTCATGTAGTCGTTGGGCACCGTCGGCGGCTTCACTGGCTCCAGCGTCTTGTAGGGCGTGTTGCGTCTACAGCGGCCAGAAAAACAGAGTAAAGAAAAAAAAAAACTCCAAATGATGAGAACAGTTTGGATTCTAGTCTACAGTTCTGGTGAGAAGCTAACATGCTTCTAAACTGCCACATTTTGGGAGAGTTTCATGATTAATCTGGGATGCTGTTCATTAGCGAGGCCTGAAAATACAAAATAGAATTTCAATCATTTTGGAAAAAAAATATTTGGTGTAAAAATCATTGTAATAAGGCTTTACAACTAGTCCACACAGGGTTCAAAATGATGTACATAAACTAAAAGTCATCACTTAAAACCACAAGCTTCTTGCAAAAAGCTTCTAGAAAATTTCTAGCCTGATGATTTTTAAGATCAACAGATCTTATTTAAAACTAATTGGATTTTAAAAAAACACATTCTAATAGTAAATGGCAGATGGAAGGAAATTGGTAAAGAAGTTTAGGAGCAACCGAGCTACATCCATGGCTTTAGCCTGACAGGAACAGGGAACTGATGGAACATCAGGGACACTGACTGAAGAGAAAACACTTTAAAACCCAGAGAAGCAGCTACCCAGGAAAGAAGCACACTGCTCCAGAACCAACACCTGTGAGATCTGGAGCTGCTCACCGCTGGTCACAACGACCAACTGCAACGCATGGTGGTGGCAGCATCATGCTGTGCTCTTATTGGTGGGGGCAGACAGATAATGAGCTCCGTGTTGTTGAACCTTATCTCAAATCAACACGTAGACAATTCAAGCAGGACAATGATCCAAAAGGCTTTCATTAAACTGGGTGTTTTAACTGGTCAAATAAAGTTGCACAAGGTAGTTCCTATTTATACTTATTGACCAATCAGTAATTAAAGGATTAGTCTTAGTCTGAGGGAACTCAAAGTGGGGCTTCTTACCCAAGTGTGCCACGCCCTGACATCGGTGGACTGGGCGGCTTCTGTGTTGGCGGATTGGTCCTCGATAGGGTTCCCGCTCTGACTGCCTGATTGTTTCCATGTTGCTGTGGTTAAAGAAGACAAAACAAAACAGTTCAGTCATTTTACATACAAATTCCTGCAACCAAAATTGGATGATGAGTACTTATGTGAGTGAAATGAAACGTTACAGGCTGCTCAGACGACATTTCCTTAGAGACAGACTTCACTCGGTATGATCCTGCGGTTACATAATCCCACCCAAGCTTGTAACAGTGTGGTTTTGTAATATTAATGACATGTTTGGAGTGCATCTGAGCGATCTGAGAAGCCTGCAAGATTTTCCTCATCTACAAAACATTTAGGGAGGCTTTTTTATAGGATGTAGACAAGGATTTTTGCTTTGCTTCTTTCCACCAAAGCAGTTATAGTGCTAATCTAGTACATTGTGATTACATGGATTCAGGTCTGCTTCTATCGACAAGGCATCTACTTTCATCAGAAAAATGCTTACATCCCAGATGACCTTATTATTTATTATTTTACTTTTACTCTAATTGGGCATAAGAGGACATTTTGGGACAAATTAGCACATTTTTATGTGCACTAACCAGGCAAACCAGATATAAAGGCACATGAGTTTTTTTATGCTATAGCTTACCTTCAAAAGCACTTAAGTTTAAAATAAAAAAAAGAAAACAAAGAAAATGTACATAATACTAGTTGGTAAACTTAATCCGACTTCTTTTTCTCCCCATTTCAGGCAGGCAGAAATGCTCCAATAACAACCTGACCTAAGAGGTCACTTATTTCAAACTGACCGATAATATTGAAAAATGACAAGAACTTCTTTAAATGAACAAACTGATCATTTGGAGGTTTCATTAGGAAGCATTTATTTATTACTGAGTGTCACTGTCTCCGATTTTTAGTATTTCTGACACATTTTTCTATCTAAGGGACCAAAACCTGTGCATGAACTGCAGCCCAGCTTTCAAAGCTGAGGGCATGAATATAGTCCAAGACTTTTAAAAGCTGGAATAATTCAGTGGGTAACACTGGAGGTGGGTCAACACACAACAACCACCAGCTAAAACTAGGGACTCATAGAACCAGGCTGTCAACACTAGTTTAGCACTGAAACAATTATGGTGGAGAAGTCCTACATCACAGCTACAACACGACACAGCTGGTACATGGAGAGGCAGGGTACTATGGGATGTTCTTCCCCACGGGGAGGACTACAGGTTGGTTAACATGGGAAAAAAATAACATTATTCACACTGACAGGGATCTGAAGTGAAGGTGAGGTTAACGAGTAAATGATTAAACCATAAAACGGGTCGTGTAACAGACTATACTTACCTTGGCTTTTAGCCACTTAGCATGGAAGGAGAAAATATGAGCAGAAACAGAGAGACAGAGAGAAGGCATGTCAACATAGCCAGGTGTGCAGGGACAGAAGTCAAAGTACAAACCACTGAGGAGAATAAGAAATACCTGGTTTTATTTACTCTGAGTAAACATTTGGGTGAGTAGGTAGATGCTGTGCAACCAGACGGAAACACAGAGTGTCCATTTATTCTGAACCAGACCCAGTTACAAAAGTCAAACTCTAAAGAAATTAAGTCTGAAACAATTATTTAGATCAAGCTGGATTAACTAATTACTACAAATAATTTTGTGATTAATAGTTAATTGAAGTATACATTCTACAACAAGTCATTTCTGAGGAAAAACAACAACTCGGAGCAGTGATTTAGCCAGATTAGTACCAAAATACATATTTAGCATTTTAAATGAAAATTTTTTCTGTAAACAAGCTCCATCCAGAACTTCTCAACTAGCATATTTTAACTTCACTTTCTCCAGATCTGGTAATAAAATCTCCTAAAAACACCTTTGGAGATAAGATTATAAATAGAATAATCATAACTAAAACATCAAGCGGTTAGCAAAATAATCGTTAGCTGGAGCCCTAAAAAAAAAAGTCACAATCACTCCAAAATGAATCGACAGTCTTAATAAAAAGGATAACTTTAAGTGTTTACCTGCCTGCATCCAGACACTACGAGGGATACAAGAACCTCTGAGCAGCTGATTAGATATGAAAATGAATATTTTCCTTGACCATAAGCAAAAAAATTAAAAAGGTTTCAAAAGAGTATTTTGCTGTAGACATTTTTACACATTAAAGAGTCAAAGTTACCCTCTCTTAGTATCAATAAAGCAATGAAGAAAATATCAGAAGAAGCTCAACATCAAAGAATCTACTAGGAAAAAAAAAAACAAGCTGGGAACAGTAAAGATGCAGATCCTATTCAAAGGTTGAGCGTTTTATTAAAAGATCTTTACTGTAAGATTTTCTGTACTGATATTTTATGCACTGATTAACAGTTCCGACGTAAGAATGCAATGACTGTTCTTATATAAACGGGTAAACAATTTCAGGGAAACACAACTGTAAATACTCTACCTTATAACACTACTGTTATGGAGAGAGCTTCCCGTTTTCCTTTCCTTCCTCAATAACCATGTCGTCACCACGCTTGGCCCTCATGACAACCGTACCCCCAATGAGGCGGTATGAAAGTAAGTTTGACATGTTTAAAAAAACAACAAAACAACAACGTATTTAGCTGTTTTTCCTTCTTTATTTTCTATTTAAGACTGGAAATGATGTCTAAATGTTACGCTGCGGACAGCTTCAAGATAAATCCTGGTCCTGGCGCTAATGTCAACGAGAGCCGATCTTTAAAGGCTGGGAGAAACAGAGATGAGTAGTTCATCATTGCATAGCCTTTTCAACAAGGATTATAACACTGAAATGAAGGAAAAGGAGACCAAAATATGAACAACCCAGCAACCTCTTCACCAAAAGCCTCATTGTGAGCGGCAGATTTCACATTCAGTTTTATCTCTCTCATCAGCGCACAAAAGGATTCAATTTACTATCTAGGTCATGTTAGAAATGCTGAAGCCTTGACGCCTCATCTTCCTGGGAAGTGCTGCATCTGTTCCGCTGAATTGGTGGATACGTTTCGGTGATGAATTGGGGACAGGCAGGCAGACTGAAACTGTTATCAGCATATTAAGTTTGAATAGAGATGCAATGAAGCGAGGCTGCAGGAGTTGTAAACACTACTAAGGGTCAGTGTTGCTGTTAATGTGGTGGTTTGGAGTGTGGTAATGTTGTTCTACAGTAAATATAATGAAATACTGCTAGATTCTGCTGCAACAAAGTGAAATAATCCAGTTAGAGGTGCTTTGTTGGGAGGGGAGGGGCTTCTACAGCATCAATTAAAGACAACATCCAAAAAAGTCAAGGGCCAGTGGTTTTAGAAATGTCTCTGCTTTAACACACACAAATCAGATGATCGCCATTCAGCAAAAGCTTGTTAATCAACTATCAATGGAAAGCAGGTGTGGTAAAGCAGGGAAACATCTGGACACTGGGTCTTAGGGACTAATGCTGACTCCTCATCTGACCAAAGCTTTTAGAAAGGAAACAGAAAAACCTGTAAATCCCAATGAATGTAGATTCAGTTGTTTCTTGTGACCAACTATCAAAAATTCATCAACATATTGCAGCTGTTAGGTTTCTAATCAGCTGAAGGTTCTGCTTTAATTACCTAAACATACCGACACACTGCGGCTGAAGTGAAGCAGTTTCTAAAGCCTAATGTTTGCTTTGTGAGGTAACATGAGCAAATATTTCTATCAAACCTACAGACAGTATAGATTCCCATGTTAACCTCCCAGTAGTCACAGAGCGCCGCAACAGAACAAATCAGTACTGAAAATCCTATCTATGGTCCCTTTTGATCTTAACAGCAAGGCATTTCAAACTTTTAATTTACACTCAAATTACAATCTTCATTATGTAAATGACTTCTGGCTGCAGAAATCTTTATTAGGCGAGTTGTTGTTTACTGGGTTTTTTTTTTCCTTTATCCTTTACCTGTTAAAATCCCTCGGCGACTCAGTGGATATATTTCTATCAATCACGCGCATGAAGACAATCTTCAATTGTTTATATTCCATTTGTCCAAAAGTGTCCAGAGATAAAAAAAAAATTATCCAGCATAGTCGTAATAAAAACAGTCCATGACAAGAAAAAGTCATGTAAAATCCGTTTTTTGAAGTACGAAAAGTTAGCTCTCAAAGCTAATGTGACCTCCCGGGCTAATAATGCTTGACCCCGGAAACATATTTTCTGCAACTTCCGGTATGTTTGTGTTGCGCTCTGGGTGTGTTCGATTTCATGGGCCGCGTCTTCTACGGACCCGGTTCTACCTGGACCGGGTCCTTCTAGGGCCGTGAAAACAAGCAGGCCGGAAGACTCATGGCTCTGGATTCAAACAGGTCCAGCCTTCTCTGCCCCTCACTCAGTGTACGCTCTGTCGCCTAGCAACCGTGACAGTTGATACACAAATCAGGCAAAGATTGGATGCTGA
>JAUZNJ010085932.1:850-23187 GCA_034780135.1 Jordanella pulchra
TGTGTGAAACATTTTCATGTCCCATTGGCATTTTCTTTTCAGTTTTGTATGCAAAGACCTGGGGAGTTGTGTAACCACTTCTTCCCAGGAACAATTGCTCATGGCTGGCCCCTCACTTCCCAGCACTCTGCCAGAAAACAGAGAGACAGTATGTGCTGTTTTTGTTTTGCTGGGTTTCCTGGGAAATTGAGTCTTTGGTAAGCCCACCCCCCCTTCCCTCCTCACTATTTCCCCCCCAGATAGACATTCCCTTCAGACCCTCTAAACTCCCCTCCTCTTTTCCCGTAATCTGGATTCTTGATGCTTCCTTTTGGAAACAACCTGCCCTGGCTCAAGGGAGGAGGTGTAAAATGAAGTGATGGCTTGATAGTGGCAGAGAGAGAGAGAGAGAGAGAGAGAGAGAGAGAGAGAGAGAGAGAGAGAAGAGTGGGAGACAGAGAGATCTTGGCTTGTCTTATTTTACATGTTGTGTAAGAGCTGGTTGCCACCAGAAAAGAATAATGGTGCTGTTCTTCTCTAAGTGCTGAACACTCCTACCCTACGGCTCTGCGCTTGAAACTCAACAACCTCTCCCTCTGAAGGTTTCTCTTTCTCTCTTCCTCTCTTGCTCACTTGCCCTCTCCCCCCCTTTAAAGTACCCTCTGTTTTTCACACTTTCACTCATATACCTTCTCTCTCTCTGGTCCTGTCCCTCCCTTTCGCCCCCCCACCCCTTACACTTATGCATGTGCCTCTGCCATGTGGTGGACTGTCCCTCTCTCTGGCCCCTGCAGTACGTGTGCTACATGGAGAAGAAGACACTGTGGTGCGCCTATTGGGTTGGCCTGGGTATCCTCTCCTCCGTCGGTCTTGGCACCGGCCTGCACACCTTCCTGCTTTACCTGGTAAGACAGAATTTCTTCACTGTCGGGCTCCTCCACGCTGCAGCTCTTCACTTCCCCACGCTGGTTTATGTCACGGCTCAAACCCAAACAGAGCGGATGATGGTGGCGCAGTCAGTGACGCAGATTTTTTAAAAGGCACTGTTCATGTTTGACTGTTGTGCTGCTGCAGAGTAAGAAAAAAAACAAGTTTTTTTCTGGAGTTGTTTCGTGCATTCGCATTTTTGTTATGCGTTTGTCTGCATGCATTGCAGAGAGTGGTGGGGATGTTGAGGTAGCCACATTGTTTTGACAGGCAGTCTAAAAACAATTGCACTCACTGACCCCTCTGAGTGCACTTGAGGATAAAACACTCTCCCTCCCTTGTCTAACTTTTTTCTTTCTCCCTTTTTTTCATGCACTCACTTTTTTGTCACTCCCTCCCTTATATATGCTTCTTGTCTTGTTTACGTTTCAAGTTTTACGCTTCCTCTTTCTCTCCACGTGTTTTCCATCTAAAAGTCTCCATCTCTGAGCGCCTCGGTTTCGGGGCATTGGGGATGTTGTATTTGGGGGGGTTGAGCGGGCGTTGTTTCTGTACTTTTGATACCAGGACATCTGTTGGTCCTTTCTGTCTCTAGTCCATCTGTCATGGGGGGTGGGAGAGTTCACTGTCACACTCCGATCCTCGTGCCCAGTGGAGCAGAACTAGAAACTTTGAAGTGCGTGTTCTCCATCCTGCTGTTTTTGTTTTGTTTTTAAAGAAACGCTCCCATATGTAATATGAGAGATGTTGTTTGCTCCCCTCTAATCTCTCTTCTCTCGCGGCTCAGTTCCCTGGCAAGTTTTAAAGGGTTATATCACCATCTAGTGGGCGTGGCTGTTACTGCAGGTTTTGGTGTCACCGAGTTCATGACAGAACCTGATGCTCCTTCCTGCGGCTGCTGCTGTACATTCTGTCTCCAGCCTGTGAGATACAGCCTGTTAAACACTGTTATTAGCTCTACTGATGGAGAGAGCACACTAAAAATATGCCTTTTTCAAAATCCTATAACATAGTGGATATAAAAATTGTTTTTGTTCCCTGAAAAATATCTTTTTAAAAGAAAACACAGGCACTGTCTGTAAACAGGTCAATTTGCATTAATATTTAAGGCATTTACAGACTTCATTAAAAACGGTAAAGTGTGAACAGTTGTTACTCAGTGAATTATTGTAGAAAAAAAATAAAGTGTTAAAACCCCCATTTACTAATTATAATACTAAGCAGTATTTAACAGACCGACAAACCCATATATGCAGGTCAGTTTAAAATCACTTTGAGAATAATTTAAGGAAGAATATATAAGCATATTTATCAGGAGAACACATATTTATTACAAAGTTAAGTCTTTTTACACCCAAAGATGTGTTCCCTGATAGTTCTCATTCACTGTCTGATAGAGGAAAGTTATCCTGCCAGTAAGGAGGACAGACTCCAGTTAGAGAGGTTGTTGGTGAGCGAGGCAAAGAATGGATCCATAGGGAGACAATAATTGTGCAAGCGACATAAAAATTGCTTTTAAGCTGAAACATTTTGATAAAAAGCTGTGATGTTTGTTGACAAGATTCTCTTATTCATGTTTAGCTGTGTTCAATCTCACCTAAACGTGTGTGGGCAATCAGGTGCAGATGAGGAACAAACCTAAACGATAAATTAGAATTAATGATGTTTAAAATTAAGCAACAGAAATTGTTAATTGACAATTGCAAATTGACTTCAGTTCTTTTATTTCACCTGCCCTATGCCTCATCCTGACCACACTTGCACTTTACCTCATTCTGTCTATCTGAGTATAGCAAATCAGAGCTCCTAGCTCCTGTACATTCATCTTTCCTGGGGTTACCAGTAAGAACACTATGATGGGAATGAAAGGAATTAGACTTTGTTAAAATCATAAATTTTTTTCTCTTCCACCTCAGCACCATGGAATAATTGATTATAGTCTGTCACATATAATCTGAATAAAATGTTTTTAGGTTTGAAGTTAAACAGGGCAATATTGTAATTAGATACGTTTTTCAATTTACCGTGATTGGAAGATTCAATAAGGGCTTTTAATGTTTAATCAGGTATTGTCATTTTTCACATGACAAATTCTGGCATAAATATGTCACACAGGAAGTAAAAGGGGCATAGACACATTATATGATTATACAAAAAAGACCCAAAACAATTTGATCGTGAGGTTATATGCCCCTTGAATCCATCCTGATAATGTTTAGTCCCTTTTGAGCCTAAAGAGAATTCAAGCACCAGGTGTGATGAGCTGACATTAACATACGTGGCGCCATCTGCTGTCAGTACTGTGGAATTATGAAGAAGCAAGAATACTTCAATAATGCTGCTACAAAATAGAGCCTAGTGCCTCACACTAAAGCGACAGTTCGGTGTGGTTGGAGACCAACAGATATTATTTATGTAGACCGAGTAACAGGAACTAAGTTCTAGTTAATCATCCCCAGAGCCTCCTGTCAAAATCCTCAAGGAAAATTAGATTTTTCTTACCTAACAAACGCAAATAGAGACACGACATCGAGGTAAGAAATAATTCACTTAAATGAATAAAAAAAAAAATAGTTAAAGGCTATATTCTTTTAACTGGAGTGTATGCAAATTAAATGCATTAAAATGAAATTTCCCTGGTAAGCACATTGTTGATGGGACCCCCTCCCCCCCACTCACACTGACAAACACTTTTGTTAATCAACTTATCAATCTATGTTTAAGAATAACATTGCTATTACCAGTATTAGCTTTGATACTAAATGAGATACTTCTTTGCATTTTTTTATGCCTGATCTTGGACGTTTCTTATTCTTACAGCCTCACTGGGAGGAGCTAACTTGCTGCTGTTTTGCCTCCTTGTTTACCCAACGTGCTTTGAATTGTACTTCTGGTAAAGGAGTTTTGTTATTGTAAATAAATAAGAAAGGCTTTATTTACTAACAAATTTAGCAAAAAAATAAGTGTAAGACACAAAAATAACAAATAATATCATATCAGAAACTTTCAGAAAAATTTTTTATGCAACCGACTTATAGATTTAAAACATGTCATATAACTTTACTTTGCCCCTTTACACTATGGCTAAATGGTAGACTATACATTTATTATGCTATAAGGTGTTGTTAATAAAAAATGGATTCAACTTATCTGATTTAGATTTTCATAAAATCTGAAATAATTTAGACCAAAAAAAAAAAACATATTATACAAAGCAGCTTGCGGTAACAACACCACACTTTAGTGTGGATGTTATTGCAGAGTAAGGGAGACTTGAGGTTAGCTTTCCTGTAGTGTCAGGTAGGATTTGAGACTTTAAGCCAAAGGAAGTACAGTGTATAGGAAGCCATGTTTTCTGTGTCATGTTGAGGCATGTCTTCATTCAAGCTGTGAGAGAGCACGATTTACAGTAGATCACAGGGAGGCTCAACAGAGTACATTTACTCTGTTATATCCTGTTAAGCTTTTAACTGCTGTCTGTTAGGAACATCCTGGATTTAAATATCAACAACTCAGAGGAAGATGCCCAATAAAAAGTATTATCATGCTGTTCTAGTGTAATCTTATAACACCCATATTTTTATTGGCTCTATTGTTCTAGAAATGACTGTAGACGCAAATCCTAATAGCAAACATTGGTGTAAAGTGGATAGCTTAAATCAAATGTAGTGCATGCTAATGGAAATAACTGATTCACAGTTTAGTTATATCTCTTATTTTGTCACTTGTATGAACCGTACACGTAGACTAGTCCCTTTGAAGCTCCAGACCTTCTTCTCAGCTCCAACAATAAGGTCGCCAGTCTGTCTAAAAGCAACACAGATGAAAACATAGAACCACGCACATCTAAGGAAAATTTAAAGATGCCAATTAACCTAACTGTTTTTTTACTGTGGGAGGAAGCCAGAGTATCCGGAGAGAACCCACCCTTGCATGGGGAGAACATGTAGATTCCATGCAATCAAACCTGGAACCTTCTTGCTGCAAGGCAACAGTGCTACAAACTGTTCCACCCTGCAGCCCTAGACCAAAAAATCGCATTATCTTTACAGATCGGGTACAGACGAGTGATGCAACAGATTATTATTATTTTTAGATTAGATTATTATTATTTTTTTTTTTTACAGATTTTAAATTTACATTTTCTTTTTTCCAATTACTGTTTTTCAGATTGAGTTTTACAAATGACCTTCTCTTCACTTCTGGGGGCGGGCTTTCCTCAATTCTTTCATCACGAGTGAGAATTGGACTTGAAGTGAAGAGAATGTGATTCATAAAATTCAATCTGAAAAAACAGAAAATTCAAAAAATCTGTACAATAACATTTTGGGGAAAACAAATACATTGAAAATATAAAATCTGCTAAGTAAAAAAATAAAATATAAAAATACAAAATCTGTAAAAACAGTTGAAAATATAAAATAACTATATAAAAAAAATAAAATTGAGAAAACTGCAAACTTTATTTCCAAAGTTTTATGTCTTGATTGTATTTTTTTTACATTTCAGTTTAGGAAAATATGTAGTTTCAAGTTTCTGTTCAGAAAACGTCTCCTTTGCTTCTAATAATGATCACATGAACAAAGTTCTGATTTTCTGTGCTGGGTTTGCGCCTCCTCATGTCAAACCTAAGTGGGGTTGTGGTCAGAAGGATTTTGGTCTTTTAAAATCTTATAATTCTTGTTTGAAGGACTTACTATAAAAGGATAATAATAATTATTGTTGTTATTATGTATTACCAATTATATCTTTCAAATCCATGGCTGCAGCTTCAGTCATTTCTTTACTGCCAGTAGCACATGCAAAGTTCTCATGTAAACAAGGTGGTCTGGACTCTTTTTTTACCTGTTATCTGTTGCACACAAAATTCTTAAAGATCACAGGCAACATGCCTACTAATTACATACAAACATTTTTATTTTCACCAGTAATTTATGTAGAATTTTTAAAGACCAAGCCTTAAATCTGAAATAAATCAAAGCTTTACAAAATGTAGAGATTGGAAATCAGATGCAAAATAGAGAATAGTTTTATATTGAGTGTGATATCCCCAGCCTGAGTCAATAACTGGCTTTGTTCTTTGAATCACTAAGTTAACCACTCAGAAATTTCTCGCTGAAAGATAATTTGAACAGATTTAGAGAGATGGATAAATGACTCCTTTGATACCAAACCACATTGGAATATTTGGATCTTACATCTCAAACATTTCAAACCCAAATGAGGATTGTTTAATGCCCTGAATGGAAGCAATTCTTGTGTTTTGTGCCATTTGTGTTTGGTATCTTTATGCACCCGAGTCCTTTCTTAGCTCGTACATTTCTAAATCAAGGGAACATGAAACAAATTGCTTAGGGGTTTGAAACTCAATCCTCAGAATGCCTGTGGATGTGTTGCACTGTTTTTAGTAACTAGGATTGGGTCATTGATTGTAATTAGGTCAAACATGCTCAGAAGTAGCAACAAGATAAAAGACACAAACTAAATACAAGGACCTGAGATGACCTGCAAGCAGCACACTATTCACTGACACACTGTAAGTCAGATATATTATATATAAAACCCTATCCTAACATAACTATATTTCACGCTGACATCATGATTCTTGACCAATCTGCGTTGGTTAGTCAGTAGAGGGTGCCACTGCTCTAAAGATGTCAATAAAACTGTTCATTTCTTCCTCTGATGTTACATTTTAATGTTATTTAAACATCAATACTGCAATTTCCCCACTGTGGGACAAATAAAGGATTATCTTATCTTATCTTATACTATAGATAAATATGTTTTTTGATCTCTTTTATGAAACCAAAAATGGATCTGAGCATCATTGTTTGCAAAAGTACTGACATTAGTATAAATCGAAGACTCTAAGAAATCACCTGAATCAGCCATCTTTAAATTTTTATTTCTTTGTGAATATCCTAACAGATTTAAGTGACCTTGTTGGATGAGTTCCTCTGACTCTCCAGGTTTCAGTCTGGATTATATGCCTAAAATTAAAGTGATCAAATTAAAATAAAATTATAATCAAACTTTGGTTTAACTTGATAAAATGACTGTTTGTCTTTCAAACTGATCTTTTTAGGAAAAGAAATTATAGCTCACAATAATAAAAAAAAAAAATCCAACTTTCTTTGGCGGGAAGCTGTGAACATTGTACCCTTGCAATAGTACACAGCAACCAGCAGGGGAGCTAAAGAGTCACCTGACATGCGAAAGCCGTCTCAGTCAATGAGAGCTGAGCACAAGTGGCAGCTCTCCTGTTCCCTGACATTAGCAATTGCTCCTCTGTGTCTCCTCTCTGTGTTTTTATCCCGCTGTGACGGCGGGAGATCATTGTACACGGTTCAGGGCCGGTTAATGGAGAAAGACAAAACGCTGCCGCTCAGGCGTATGAAGCAGAGAAAAAAGGGTAAACTTGGCACATCATCAAGTATATTTTATCCAGCTGCTTTGGAAGTAGGAGGTAGTGGGTGGCTGCACTCATTACAGAGCATGAAAAAAATAAAATGGCACAGAAAATTTGGAGAGATCTCATCTCATTTAGGAGCTGTGGAGGGAAAGATCATTGTCTAGACATGAGCATTTGGGAACATGTTCTCCCGTTGGAAATCCCTCACCTGTGTGGGTATGTGCCACAATGACTGTTAGGTTTACAAACAGCTACCAGCTTTCATCTCAGATTTTTTCCTCTATTTGTTCAGCGGTTAAATTTAATGTTAATGGTGTCCATAAATCCTTCATTTAGTCGAAAAGATGTTAAAAGCTTTGGATTGTTGTAAATATTTCAGAAGACAGCTCATCTGAGTCATGCAACATTAAGTCTGCTTTCCGTAATAGTTGTTGTCTTTAAGTCATTATGGCAGCATGAAAGGTAGTGTCAGTGTTAGGAATTGTGCTTGTTGCTGTTGAAATAATAGCAACAGCACTTTTTTCCCTTATTCTTTTGCTTGTAAATCCTTGTTTTAAGAGTTAGAGGTGTACTTCTGTGTATTTCCATGAACATGGGTTTAGAAAAGTAGAACCTTTCCTCCATTTTAATAGAGCTACAAATGTTAATTATTGTATTATATTGGATCTTATGTGAAACACCAGTAAAAAATAGTGCATCATTATGAAGATAAATAGTCACAAATGCATTGGTGTTCAGTACTGGTGAGTGAATGCTTTGTATCTCCAGGCTTTTGTTTAGTAGTCAGAATAGAAAGTAAACCTTTGCCCCAGTCTCAATTCAGCTTCAGCCTCGTTCAGATCTTCATCTTTTCAACAAGCTTAAGTAAAGCAAAGTGCTGCATTTCGGTCAGATAAATGTTTGTCACTTGACCAGATCATTATGAAAAACAGACAGATTTTACTCACCAGAGGCCCCTGCAGCTTCCCCAGAGTTACAGAGTATATTTGACTTAAAGATTGGAATCGCTTGACAAGAAAACATGCTAAAAAGGCAGGTCATTGACCTTTTTTTTACTTTCAGTTCTAGAATTGAATTTATTTAAAATAAATATTTTTTTGTTTCTAAGATCTAAGTCGTTTAGCCACACAGTAATCAATCAGAATCACAAATTCAAGTTCACATCAGGTTCAACTTATTTTACAGTAATTTTGACCCTGGAGGCGTGTAACATGGATTTGCTTTGTGGAGTCATTTACAGTGGAAAAGCATCATTTTAGAAAATAAAAAAGTCATTTGAACAGTTATGCTACATGTTGCTATTAGCTTAAGGGGCTAAATTTGGGTGATGTTTTCCCACAAAGTACCATCAATGTTTAACATACATGTCACAACATAACTGACCTGTTGTAAAATGTAAAGCACTGAATGTGTTTGATTAGTCTGCGACAACAGACTCAAACTAAATCATTTTAATAAAATGAAATGTAGTTATAGAACTATGTGTTAAAACAAAGCGAATTTTAAATATGAAAAATTACATTTTTAAAGCCAAACAGTTCAGTTCTAAAGCATTCAGTTTCAGTTTATTAAAAATCTTTTTCAAACCAATGCATCGGATTTGTCTTTCATAAACTACATTTCAAAAGCTGTTTGCACTGTTTTCTTACTGCCCTTTATTCACAACCTACATATTATATTGTTATTATTTTCTAATTGTCTTAAATCAAGACTTTTTGTTCCCTTTCTATCTTTTTAGCGCGGGTAGGGGGCCAGAGGGTCATGTACTTTCAATTCCTCAATATGTTTTGTTTATATTGCATAAATGGACAATAACACTTACTTATTTATTCACTTCTATCAAACTGTATCAATACAGTTTTAACAATTCAGATTCAGTTTTTGATGCCGCATGTTTCTGCCCATATTCTCGAGGTGCTCAAATCCTAAAAGTGCTTGTTTTATAAATATACTCTAAATGTCTCCACAACCTTCTCCGAACCTCGTTTGTCTTCATGAAGCTTCGTATTCTCCAACACTCACTTGCAAAGTTCTGACAGAACAGCTGCATTTATTGTCAAATATAAGTGCAAACTAATGTACTCTTAAGACAAATGGTGTGACTTTCCTACCTTAACAGATTGCACTCGATTTTATTTTTAGAGGTATTAGAATAAAGGAATCTGAATTCAAATGCCCACTTTTGACAGTTGTGTTTGTAAAAAAAAAAAAGATGTGGATGTTTTTGCAAGGGGCTGCTGGTGACGTCTGTTACTGATGAAAAAAAGAGGAGTTGAAAGAATTTAACCATGTTTATGTGACTTGTGATTTACAACCGCTTCTCCTTGAAAAAAACAAAACAGCGGCTTATCTAAATAAAGGAACATTCTGTGTATTCTGTATTGGGTTTCTTTTAGTATCGCTAGATTATAGGTTACAAAGGGAGGCTGGTGTAGAATATACATATTTTCCACTGCAGCCCCCCTGAAATTAAGCTTGGACTGTTGGCAATTATCAAAAAGCCCAGCTTTAATTACAGCCAACTATCACTCTAAGTGACGAGCAGGTCGGAGAATGCGGTTTTCAGAGGCTATTCCTGCATTGTTGTAACACTTACAGCAGCACACCTCTTCCTCAGTGATCTAGTTTCTCTGGATCAGGCGTCTTGCTTTAGAGTGAAGTGCAGTGTGCCCACACATCCACCGTCTGACAAGAACGTGGGTGAGGGAAAACTCATTCACGTCACGGCAGGACACTGGACAAAGGACTGGTATGTGAGTGATGGCGTGTGCCTCACTCCTCATCATTGTGTGGCTTTTGCAGCGACAAGCCTCTGTTTTATTCCAGGGCAAATAGAAATTCACACAGAAAGAAACTTGCTTGCTTTGTTTGAGCTGTGACTCACAACTTTTGCTGCTCTATGTGACCTGAGGGCTGTACTGCTCCACAGGATTAATGACTCTGTGAGGCAACTCCAGGTTCAGCCCAGGTATTCAGTGTCATGATGGTGGTTTACTGCTGAGTGCATCTATACTGGAGACTCCACCTGTTCCGGATGCAGGTCATGTTCAAAGCGATGCCTAAAGGGGGGGTATCTTTCCTCATGAAAGAAATAACTGTTCAGCACAAAAAAATAATTCTACTTTTATCTTAAATTCATCAGATTAGAAGCTGAAATTTAGATTATATGCATTTTATAAGAGCAGTATTTACTTACTGATTGATTTTGGCAGGTAATCTCAGGCATATATTTTCATAAATACACAAAGAATATTGATTTACAGTATAAAAAGAACAAGTAATAAAAAGAATAAAATATTTTTTGATTTTTAGACTCAAATTTTAAGATTTCTTTTTTTCTTTTTTTTTCTTTTCGACAACACTGCATCAAATACAACCTTATACATGCAGGGAAACCAGCCAGGTCTCGTAAAACACTTTGTTGTTTTTCTTTTTTTAGCTGATAATTTTCTAAACACCAACCCAATATAATGACAATACACAAAATACATAAAACAGCAAATCACCTAAACTAATTTGTAACCAATCATAGCTGGTTATATTTCATTTATACTATTTATAAGTAAGATACTGTTATTTATTATCATTGATAAATAACATAGAGTTATTTTAAATCGTTTTAAGTAAATAACAGTTAATCAGTACTATTTATAAATAAGATACGGTTCACCATTAGTATATATAAGAGCCTTACACTTCATTTTATAGTATTTATAAGTTTTACAGATCAATTTTAGTACTTTTAAGTAAATGAAAGTACATTTCTATTATCTATAATCAAGTATTTATAAAACAAATAAGAATATTTTTGTTTGTTCAAACGTTTTAGGTTTAATTGTTTTTTCATTTAAAAATGGAAAGCATTTTAGTTTTTTTCTGTTAAGATTAATGTCACTGAATGGATGTTAATGAGTCATGATACAGTTTCTGACTATAGAGGCAAGTCTTGATATTGTTGCTGTTCGTGTTTTTACACGTTTTTCTTTTTGTACCTTAACTCAGCTTGACTCAGCATGAAACAATGATATTTTTTTCTTAAATTTTTTTTATGCCAGGATAAGAACCAATACTTTTGTATACCTGTTACCCAGAAGAGGAGTGACACATCGGGATCAAGTTCAGTTGATCTTTGGAAAAGCTGAAAAGTGCCTCTTCACTCATCGCTACCCGGCAGTAACAGATCTCTCACTTTAACTTCGACGCCTCCTTAAGTTCCATTTGGAGCCATTAATTTTTAACTTAATTCTAGATAGTGTGTCTGAGCTTTGTCACGTGGATTTGATCCTGTTACTCCTAAAGAAAGAAAAAAAAGGCAGTATTTATTACACATTATAAAGATACATTGTTTGTGGATTTTTTGCTGTTTAGAGCTGCCGTTATGAATGACCAAGCTAGAATTTAAATGCTGAACAAGAGCTTATTTTTCATCTGGCAACAAAAAGGTTGACGCAAGAACCACAAATATGTTAATTGATGATCAATAAATGCTTCATTTCTGTCCTCACAAGACTGGAGACACAAATATGCCTGAACATCTTGTGACTCATGCATCTTTACCAAAAGTTTCTCAAAGACAAATACCAGAGGGATGTGTGTGTGTGTGTCTCAATCTCAATCGTTTCAACTCACTGATTCAAGCATTTGGCTCTCAGTGTTTAAGAAACCCCAGGAGTTCTGTCAAAAACAAGAACAATTTCTATTCTGCATAAAATGCGCGCACACACCTGTAAATACAACCACACTAATGGACCTAAGGAATCAGGTTTAGCGTTTATAATTGGACCAACAAGTACCTCGGAACCAGTCAAACATGACCAGACCAAAGCAGAGGGCTGCTGGCAGGTTGCATAGGTGTAAGATTTTAAGCAAGGTTATCTTTAAGGCATCAATGCCTTTTAGAAAGACACCGGTGGTTCTGTATGGCTCTTTTTCTGGATTGCTGCAATTTATTAACTTGAAAAAACTCATTTTATTGAGTGAATTATGTCACCACATTAAAGAAAAAATAATATATGCAACGTTTCAGGCTTAGTTTCATTTAATTAAAACCTAAATAAAAGTAAAACACATTCATATTTAATTTATAAAAATCAAACAGTTACTGAATACTATAATTTTGTCAGAACAAATAATCGAACAATAATATACATTTTCTGCTAACAGGAGAAATTAGCTGTAATCTTGATTGATTGTCAGAGAAAGCAGGCGTACACTTAAATAATAACAAATGTTAGGAAAAAATCAACTTCAAACAATTTTCGTTTTAGCTTTTGTATAATATGAAAGATCTAAATGATAATGATGTAAAACGTTGTTGTTGTTGTTGTTTTTCTTTGTTTCTAGAGAAGATATTTAATAGTTTATTCTCCTGCCTCTACAGACCAGATCTGTCCTTTTCTGCCAGTGTTTTCGCATTCAGAAACGCCCAGTAATTATCATCCTGCCTGATACAGAAAGTTCAAGCTGCCTTGAAAAAAGGGACAGAAGTTTCTAGTTACAGCACATTGTTTTCAACGACCTTACTGAAATACAACCACCAGCCTTTATGTAATTCTGATCTGACAAGAATTGATCAGATTTTGTCCTCTAGAGTCCGACTGCAAGAAATCACCTTTAACTCATTTATTCCTACTGATTTTTTTTTTCTTTTTTACAAGTTCAAGTTTTGATTTAACAAAAGTGATATTTGTCATTAATTATTTGTTTATTTTCGGTAAGGTCTAAATAGCTGTTTCCTTTTAATACTTCATGTTCTCTTTATTTTACAGAAAACTGCATCAAAATCCTCTAGCCTGAACTGAAATAAAACCATTTTTGTGCGTTCTCCAAAGTTTCCTCTACTGAGCTGCTGAGGACAGAGTGAATCTGTGTCTGCTGGGGAGTGGTTTCAGAACACCAAGTCATATGGTGAAACCACACGGATAAATCACAGGACCAGCCCCTCTAACCTCTTCTTGGTGTGTACTTAACCACCCACTTCTGAACACCCCGTCCCTCCTCTCTGTGTCTCTGCCCCATCCGTGGCCTGAGTCCAGGGTTCCCTTACCTCCCTCTTAGATCCAGACCGGGGCTTCTTCACAACGAACTAAACTCTTGTTTGTCACACTTTGCCTCCGGCCAATCTCCCACTGTAAGAAGTGGTTAGCAGGTTATGCTAGCTGGACCATGTCTAATGTGCCTAAATGACCCTTGGCACCCACAGCGACCTGTTAATGATGGGACCGTCCTGTGGCCTCTGAGGACTGGTCAGTTTTTGGTCAGACATTAATGTCTGCTGGCCTCCTGAAGCAAATGGAAACTGAGACGAAGAGATCCCAGTATGACTTGTTGAGGCAATATCAAGCTGTGACTGCTTCTGATTGGCTACTCATAAAAAAAAAAGAATATTAATATCTGATACTCAAACTGAGGTTTTGGATTCTCAGAAAAAAAAAATTGGGTGTAGTTTTTTCATTTTTGCAAGATTGATAAAAATGACAGATTTAGAAAGTATAAGCACCATGCGGCAGGAAGTGGTCTGCGCACATTGAGCTTCATTTCATCTGCACACAAAGGGAACATTTAGAGAACTTCCAGTGTAAAGTTATATGAATTAGAAACCTGGATCTAACACCAACTTCAACCTCAGCAAGGCTCCAGATCCAATTTCTAAAACAAATGGCTTCAGTTAATCAGTGTGATCAGTAACAAGGATTGAAACTGTTAATAAGATAAACTGATACGAACGTCTCTCTCTACATTTTTTATTTTCAAACATTAACTAAAGAAGTGTTTAGTACCAATTTGTTGAAACAAATACAAGGCTCAGAAGCAAAGTAAACATCCCTCCATCTTTCTTTCATTGCTTGTCCATCAGGGTCACAGGGGGCTTCCTGTTATCTTCAAAGCCCTGATACACAAGACAACCATGAACAAAAACACTCTCAGAGCTAAGGGCAAATTAGAGCCACAAATGAACCTAATGGTAATGTTTTGGACTGTTGAAGGAAGCAATAGTACCCGGAGAGAACATGCAAACTTAATGTAAACAGACCATAGGCCACAGATTAAACCCACCAAAGTAAACATTCTTTCATTTTTGCTGCTATCAATGGCTTTTATAGTGGAGGGATTTCACCTTAATTTTTGTCAACGAAGATTTCTACCCTCAACATAGCACCTTATATGAAAGGATTTAAATGTCAGAGCTGGAAAGAAATCTCAACCCTTCTTCTTTAGGCTTTGGACTTCAAAGTACCTGCTTCATGCTCAACCAAAAATTGAAAATCTTAACTTCTGAGTATAAAATGGTTTAGAATAGAGTTTTGTTTTCTTTTTCAATTTTTTTTTTTTTTTGTAATTCAGTTTTAAAATGTCTGTCAGTTTGGCGGTGGTTAGAAAACCATTCTTTGTTAACTTTTTTAACCTAATGTAATTAATCTGTGATGGAAATGTAACCTACTGAGGTGATCATTGTGACACTACTGTTAGAAATATGTGGGGCTGAACCTGATTGTTCAATTTAAGAACTTTTTATAATTTCACTTATTAAAGATGAAATTATGGATTGAAATAAATTGAATGTAGTGAAAATAATATGGATGAAAAAGACCCAACATTGGTTTGACTTTAATTGATTAATAAAATAATCATATATTTGATTTTACTTATTAACTGATGTTAAATAGATTTCACTTAAACTGATACAGGATGATCTACGCTGGAGAGGACAGAAATAAACAGAACAAACTTTAGTTGAAACTGTATTTAAAAAGATTGAATTATCTAAAGTTGAACTTATCTGGTCTGAGGTGAAATAAAATGAACTTGGTTTATTTAAAAGAGTAAAATTGTACCTGTGCTTGCCTATATTAAAATAAACCTAACTGATTTGAACTAACTAAACTGGACTGATTGCTTTAACTGAGCTAAACTGAACTGAAATAAACTGAGCTGATATATATAACGAATTCAACTATCTTAATAAAATTGATTTGAACTGACTGAACCAAATTACTTCACAAGAAATCAAAGAAAATATAACAGAATTCCAAAGAGTTTTCAGATTTGCTTTAAAGGTGATTAAAATATGTCAAACACTTGGAGGCAATAAAGAAAAAGGGAAGAAATCCTGTAATCTCAAACTTCATCCACTCGAAGCCTGGTTTGGTGTAACCAACAAACTTCTGTTTGCACAAAGCGGTGGTAAAAAGGACATTTTGCACCTACTTTCTTTGTGCAAAGTTCATGCGGACCGCCCATACCACTTAACCTATAATAACCAAACAGGATGTGGCCAACCAAGGACTCCTATTCGCAAACACTAACAAAAAAACATCTTTGTTTATTGTTTTCATCCTGCTCTTCTTCTTTCCTTCGCCGGCCTGCTTTACTACAGTTACTGTGCCTCTCACTGGTGTGGCATAAGTATTACAATGCTTACATAGCACGGTTTCATCTTTACATTCCAACTATTTTGTGCAGATAACACCCTAGAAACAGTGTGAACATAGCCTCATCAGTAAGACTCTGTTTAAAATTTATCCAGACCTCTACAATTATAGGAATTATTACAGATTTTTTTTACTGCTGTCTTTTTGATTTCCCTTTAATTGGCCAATATTGAAATATAAAATTATGAATTATTTGTTTCTTCTTTTTCTTTCTACTAGGACTAGATGATTAAATGATTTTATCAGTTAATGAAAGTTTCTATTTATGAAGATTTAATTGGATTGGATCTGAATTTTTTCCATTGCAATGCATCCTTATCCAACATCAGTTCATCACTTTTTGGACCTTTTAGACTTTTGAGATGTGTACTAATAACTGATAAACTAACTCACTGTGTAATACGAGTTGCTGCTAACTTTAAGTCTGTTATATTTTATTGTTTGCTGTGAAACATGATTGTGTTAAAAGCAGGTTTCACAGCTTGAACTTCTTATATTAAGGTCACCTTTCAGAAAGGATGGTTGAAATCAAAGGTAGTTTTTCAAAGAAATGTATGCATTTTTTCCATTTTTTGTAAGAAAGAAAAACTGATTATTTGGATCTAACAGAGAAAAATCAGAAATAAGATTTTTAAGCTACATTGTCCGGCACTATTTTAGTCAGCAAAAAACTTTCAACGTTTCTAACAAAGCTTCAGAAGGATTTGCATTAAAAAAACAAACAACAAAAATAAAACATTTCCCAGTCGTGTAATAATTTAAATATAAAATAAAAATTGGGGGGAAAAAATCAAAGATTTCACACCTTCTAGTTAGATTTCATTGGGGTTAAGAGATATTCTTAAACCAGTTTTGTGCCAGAGCTGCTCTTCCTCCGCCATGTTTTCTTACAGACACCCACGTCTTGCAGGGATATCAATACACACACTGGCAGCAAAGCTCAGAGTTTCCTTGTTACTAGGTCGCTGTAAATGTAAACCTGCTTTATTTTGTGGCATGAAATCCTGTCATCATACGACAGATATGGAAACAGAAACAGCACGGAGCGGGGATTAGTGAGTTGAGTACACATCAACTTTCACCTGGATTTTGTTTACAGTAAACTCTTTTATGGATGAGTGTGTCACTGTTTGTGTCATTGTTAATCATTTACTGCTTTACTCTAGGTCTAAGGGACTTTCCTGTGTCCCTGCCTGTGCACAGGTCTGTCAGACTAACAGAAACGCAGCGAGACAGGGGGGCTAGCTACCTGGATGTTAAGCCGTCCGGACAACGCTGTATTTTTCCGGAAGGATAGAAGCAGTGACACAGCAATAAGCAGAGAGAGAAAGAGAGCGAGTGTGAGCAGGTACTCTTAGTCACGCAACATGCTCTTTTGTTGAGTGCTTAACTGTGTGTGTTGGGTAAACACACACTTTTACATGTGAGGAAGATAGTTATTTCTGTTCAACTGAGTTTGTGCTAATGAATGATCTGTATGCGTAGATATGAAAGTGGCCTTGCTGCATATTCAGATGGGAGGACATGAGCCTGAGGAGTTACGTCTCCAACAGGGTCAGTGCAGGGAGTTTCTTTACTTTTTCCATCTGGGTCACTAAGATATCCCTGTTTGTGTTTCGTAACAACTGCTTTAGCAACCAGACCTCTTCGCTAAAATTTGGAGCAGCTGACACTATGAGAAGAATTGTTATTTAGGCAGGTCGAGGATCTACATCCATCATGGGCAAAAAGAGCATTATTCAGTTGACCTTTGAGGATTTTATTGAAATGTTGTTTTTATTAAGCAAACATATTATGTCCATTTCTGTTTAATTTTAGAAATGTCTGTTGCCTTCTTTCTTTTTGTGATTACGAGTGATTGCTGCAGATAGCTTCTGTTTGCTAGAATGCAAACGTCAGTAGACTAAACCAAATGTTCCCAACCCAAAGTTTTATTTTTTTTTTGCCATATTACCCAAATTAACTTTTAGAAAGTTATTCTAACTTTTATTCCTATTCAGTGATAATTGTATTTGCTAACATGTTTTCCCCACTATATTATATTCACAGTAAAAAACAAGCCCTTCCAACAGGTTTAACTTCAGTCCCGCCCACTGACTTTTTCATGAACTTATTAGAAATATTTCAAATCAAACTAGGGATATAGAGGCTGGATTCGCTCATCCAACATTTGTTGTCAGTAGTTTGCAGCACATTATTAAAGTTCTTTTCACACTTTTTAGAAAAAATATCGAGCTCAGTTAAAGTAAATCAGAAAGAGCTTATTGTGTCTTGGTCAGCGGGAAGCAGCAAGTCAGACGTGACATTTTCTATAGTTTGAGTTTGATAAGTAAAATTGACATGTTATATATTGTTATGAGGATCAAGTCAAATAGAAAAATACAGGGTAGATTATTTATATGTATATTTAAATGAAATAATTCTTTAAAAATTATATTTGATTTTTGAATGTTAATATTTAAAAGTTAATATAAT
Organism: Jordanella pulchra; assembly: GCA_034780135.1. Classification (NCBI taxonomy): domain Eukaryota; kingdom Metazoa; phylum Chordata; class Actinopteri; order Cyprinodontiformes; family Cyprinodontidae; genus Jordanella; species Jordanella pulchra. Next base: position 19,079 of record JAUZNJ010085932.1, read on the forward strand.
TATTTAATGGGAAGTACAGTGAAGTAATTGTCCATTTCTTGGTGATAATGTACATTTATTTATTTAGTCATGTATTCAATTAATAAATAGCAAATTTTTCAATGTAACATTAAATGGTGCATGTATTTATTTCATGGTATATTTATTTATGTGTTGGTACAATTACACGTATTTACTTTATGATATTTTTATCATATATATATTTTATTTTCACCTTTGACTACCTACCATAAATATGCTTCATATATAGATTGTTGGAAAAGGGACATTGCACTTCATTGCCCTGTTAGCCAAGGTGTTCCTCCTGTCTTACTATGTTTATTACGAAGCTCAGTTTTAGTTTCACCGTTTTATTTTCATCAATATGCTTTATCATTAAACTCTTTATTTTATTTTAAAAAATGATAAAGAATCAAATACATATATTTTAATGATTGTCAGTTGAGAAATATTTCATTCTTTTTTGTGCTCCTTTTCCTGTTTTCCTTCCAATTAACTGAGGGCCCCCTATTTACTAGCTTGAGGCCCCCACTTTTAAATATCAATGGGCTTGACTATTCTAAAAAAACTCAAGGATTTTCTTTACTAATTGTAGCAGAATTGATATATTTTATGCAAGTAATAAAAAAAAAGTCAAACTTTTGCCAAGATCTGGAGGAAACAGTAAACTTTTAACCTCCAAAAACTGGTTAGGTTGATCAGGCTCATGAAAACAACTGGAACACATAATCTTCACTATCCACAGAGAAGAGAGTTCTACATTGATCACTGACTGGGACAATGACCATCAAGAACGAAGCTCCTGCTCCAAATTCAGACCAGATTTTTTAATCAGCCCATATTTGCAAACCAGAATGCCGTCAAGACGATGGTTTCATGTTCAGACAACACAAAGATTAGGTTTGGAGGAGTTGAGATGTATCCTCTAGACTTGAAAACATCCTACCAACGTTTAAAGATGGACGCCAACCGCCATCTAAACTGGTTTGAAATATAGATGCAGGAGTCTAATATGAATCTTCTCTTGTGAATTTTTCTTTCATAAACATTATAAATTCAAAGCTTGCATGTTATTTAATCTCCACTAGAAATTTTAAGGTGAAAGATACAAGTTTAACTCCTTCCAGCCAGTAACTAAGGCACAGTTTTAATTCTGTACCGTTTTCCAGTTGGTACTCAGGTTTACTAAAGCCTATGCTAACCTTTTGTTAGCTTTGGCATAAATGTAGCTTACCATTACAGTATAAAAGCAGCAAACTTATAGCGCCCTCTGAGACCCTTTGTTTCCTTAAGCCAGCACCAATGTTCAATATTGCATTTTGTTTTTGATTAAAATCTTAAGAAATATAACGCGACTCAACCCACCCTCAACCCACTTCAATCCACGATTCCTATTAATGAAAAATCCTTTCACCTTAATGTTGATATTTTACCCAGATGTAAATATTTATATACTTAGGAGGCATCAGAATTTATGAAATGTATGCAACTTTTTTCAGTAAATTTAATATTAGTTATAGTTTTCGTGCTTGAAAGTTTACACACACCCCCATTAAAGAAAATTATATATTCACACTAGTAATGCAAATAACACAAAACTGAAAGGAGATAATAATAAATAAGAATGTACTAAATGACAATCTAGTAAATTAAAATATTGATTTAGAATTTTGGTTTTTAAAAAAAATTATTCTAGAAAAACAAACTGTCCCTGACAAATTAAAGTACCTTGCTCATAAACAGCGAACCAACATATCTGGTGCAGAAGTGTGAACATTACAGAAAACACTTCATTGCTCAAAAAATTTCTTTTAATAGTATATAAATATCAGTTTATAGATATAAATTCAAAATCAATGTCATGATTTCCATGTTTTATCATTTTTATATATTAGTACTTTAGTCAATTTTTATTTATTTTAAGGGCAGCTGATTTTTTTATGTCTTTAATGGAAGGGTATGCTGACTTTAAAGCACAACTGTAAATAGAGGTGTATGTATGTTTTTAATTCGGTATAATTCAGGCTCTATAGAATAGACAATCATCACAACCAATTTAAACCTCCTTAGACTCTGTGAAGGGAAAAGGGAATCACTGTAGCATTAGAGAGAGATTGCAAAAATAAGGACAGTCACAGAGAAAGACGTCCTTCCTAAAGAGGTCTGTATCTGTTTTAACCCAGACAGGGGAGAAAAAACTTGCTCTTATATTACAAATGTTGACTCATTCGGCTCCACTCTGAGATACGAAATGTAAAACCTAGAACTGGCCGTCAATTATACAAGAAACAGTGAACATTCCTCTGTTTATCGGGTGGTAGTCATGAGGAGGGACATTTGCTGTGAAGACAGAGAAAACGCTTCTGTCAGGTTACATCACATAAACAAGGCTAGATAAAATTGTTTTTGAACAGAACCTTCTCATTCTTCATGCATAATTGGACATAATATAACCCATAAGTTGAAGAGAGTCATAGGATTGTAAATAAAAACAATGTTCAACTGGTCACGAGACTGAAGCAAAGCAAGAAATATATTTTACCACATTCCACACTATTGAACACAGTAAAGCATTAATTGCAGCTTAAATGTCATTTCAACATTTTAAGTTCTTACTAGTAAGGCTCCTAAAATTGACATTTTTACTCTGTGTCTTGTAAGGACACAGAGTAGAATAAGAGTTCTTGATTTTATGCAAAGAAACCTATTTTCAAAACATATTACAGAGGTTCTGATAGGCTGATTCAAAATAAGGAGTAATAAATTGTGTGCGAACAAAAAAATGTGACTGTATGCAGAATTTATAAGACATCCAAAACCATTTTGGTCCACCCCATTTAAATACTTGCCGACTTAGAGTGAAAGGATGATGACATTTTAAGTATGGAGTTTGAGGTAAAACATTTTTTAGTAATTATAAAACAATAATAATAGTGATGATAATAATGAATATTAAGTGTATATATAAGTATCTCAAAATGCTTCTAACAAAAGTAAAAAAAAAAATAAATAAAAGTTACATTTAAAACATTAAATATGAGCAATAAAGCCTGGAAAACGTTCAGTCTTTTCCTCGACAACCCCTCTGACAGCATAAAAATTGATGTTTTCCACTGCATTATTTTGTCCCATCTGGACCCGTGATTCCCTACTAGTATAATTTCTATCAAATATATTTACATGTGCACAGATTCTCATGCCAATTGTCTGTCATCACACGGAGGCCTCATCTGTAGCCTGGTCAGACTGACTAATTTAAGTCGGCCTGGTGAGCCTCAATACTCCCCGGCCTTAAACAGACCAGCCCAATAGCAGCACAGAATGCAGACCCATAATGCAGTACTGTTTTTCTGGAAACCATAACAGTCCAGACTGCAGCTGCAACAGAGCCATGTTTTAATATCCTCAAATAGATTTTTATATCGTTAAAATCTCAACAACTGGCTGCCGTTAGAGCTTTTCTTTTGTAAAAATGACGTTTTTGTGTCACATTTGATTAGTTCTAAACTGGCTCTGTTGACGTTTGTTTGTCCCTCCTTTGAAATCAGGCTCTACTTTCTCCTTACCAGGCTAATATGTTGCATATACAGCGTTAGTCAGTCTGGCTGGTCTCCTCTGTGTCCACATCGGTCGCTGAGATTTTTGCGTGCAAATTTGGCGTTCGACTTTAAATGTGCTAAATACAAATGCAAAACCTGATCGAGCAGTTCATTTCAGATTTGATGAATGACTTTATGGATGGTTAGTTTTCATATTTGCACATTTTCCACCTATTAATTCGCACAGTTTGGTTATTTCATACAAACAAATCACCTTGAACTTGATATAAACATCAGCTCTGCAGGCAGCATTCAGTTTGCACGTTTATATTCACGCAAAATGTTGTACATCAACCCCACAGTGTTATTAACTGAATTTAGGTAAGTAGACGAGAATCATAAGAAATTAAATAGTTCCTCTTTTTAAAAAATTATAGACATTTTCCGACCTTTGAGAGACATAGAAGATTTTCACTGTGGGGGTTATAGGGCAGCTTCTATCTATCTATCTATCTATCTATCTATCTATCTATCTATCTATCTATCTATCTATCTATCTATCTATCTATC